>ML804254.1:182864-207045 GCA_009831015.1 Picea engelmannii | reverse complement strand
CACACACACACACACACACACACACACACACACACACACACACATATGAAAATTTGAGGTTTTGGTGTGCAGTCACGAGTTTTGCATAGGACCTCAAGCCCTTCCCCTTCCCTTTTCCCCTGTCCCCCTCCTGGTTTTTGTTTTTCCAGCAGGTCCCTTTGTTGTTTCGACAACAATCATAGGTTTTTGGTCTCAATACATGTCTCTTTGGCAGTACTACCTTGAACATATGGCGTTTGATGGCGACGAAGAAGTGGACTATGAATATAGTCCTGGAGGTGTGGGGATATTTCTTCACGCGCAGGATCCATTTGAGATGGCTGAAACTCTAGTGACAAGCCCTCGCACGAATCCTCACACAAATCCTCTATGTACCTGAGCTTTTTAGTTTCCCATGGAAGCCTCTCTAGATTATATGTACCTCAGCTAAGTGCAAGAGAAAGTGTGAGCTAAGTGAAAGTAGTTTTGGGTTGCTTAGTGCAACAAACCGTGTATGTAAGGCTCTGTGCCTCAGAAAGGAGTTGGATTTGTGCCTTGACCTGATTTTGGGAAGGTGGATCTGGTGCGCAGTGTGCAGATCACCTGTCCAGTCCAAAGCTTGGCTCTATGGATTAGTGCGTAGGAGCAGAAGAATGTAAGAGATTGAAGACTAATAAAGAAGAAGAATTCGTTGGTGGACATAGCCCCACACTGGGGTGAACCACGTATATCATTTGTTGATGGTTTGCTTTGTGCTGTGATATTTATGTTGTAGATCTTCTTAGTGCATTGATTATTATGAATGATAGATAGATCTATGAATTATTAGTGCTTATTGATGACTAAACGAATGCTATATATGATTCAGTGATATGTGCTAGATGGATTAAAGTGTTTGATATTTAGTGTTATTGAGTCATTGGTACTTAGGATTTGATCTGCGATGTGAATAAAGATAATATATTAATGCATGTTATCTTCTAAGTACTTTGTGAAGTGTTATAATCACATATCTGTGTCCCAACTTGGTTACATACACTTGAGTCCTGTAACCCCCCCTACCTCTACCTCGGGTGAGACTTCGCATGCTTCGCAGGTGTTGCCGAAAGGGTCGGTAGTTAGGGTTTTGTTGGTGCGTTGTTGAAGCATTGAACCCTGGGTTTGCCCTTGTGTCAACAAATGGTTTCGTTTCCAAGACCCGAAACTGTGATTGCTGGGAACTGAAAGAAAAGAGAAGCTTTGTGCGTAGATCTGCTGCTATAGTGTGCAATATTCTACTTGACTTGTGAAGCTCTGTGCTAAGAAAGAAACCCGATCTAAAGAAAAAGAGGTAAGATATTGAAAGAGGTAAAGCTTTATGATTTGATAAGAATAAGATAAGTGGAAATTTTTGTTTCGAAAGCATGAATCTAGGTATGTTTGATAGATTTTGTCCTAGCCTGAAAGGTAGGGTACATTTAAAAGAAAGAGTTGATCTGAATAAATTTGATAGAAATAGAAAAAGATATGTTATTCCTATGCATAAAAAGAATTTTTGGACTAATAAGTGGATGTAAGAACCTAGGAAGAATTTTTATAGATTGTAGGTTCAACACTGTGATCCTAGTGTGCGGTACAAGAGAGGTTGGGGAATGCTTAAGAGAAAGAGAGGATTGAAATTATGTTATAATTGCAGAAGACTGAGACACCTTGCTAAGGAATGCCCTGGTGCAGGTCCTATTTTTCTATGTTGTAAAATATTTGGTCATGAAGTTGAGGATTGCGCAAGAATGATTGCTAAAGTCGAAATAATGAACACGAGTCAAGAGAATAAGAGTATATTAGAATATCATAAAGAGAAATCTTAGACTATGTTAGTCCAGTTAAAAGAAGTAATGGATGATCACAAAGATGTCAGTTTATCAGAGATCTTGAAGGAAAAACGATGCATAAATACAAGAATGGGAGACTTCGACATAGACTATGTCTTGGATGAAGAGACACCAGTGAATATTATGACAGAAAACACTTGGGAAATTTTGGGAAAGCCTACTGTGGTACCTTCATTGGGAAAAATAGGCTTGTTTAAAGGAAAAATGATAACCCTATGTGGAAGAGTTACTAATGTACTTGCTATCATCCATGGAACATCGACTCAAGAATAATTTGAAGTTATTAGGTTTGTTGAGAACAATGCCCCTTTCCCACTTTTACTAGGTAAGACTTGGATTGAGAAAGATTAGATCAGAATGAAAGCATAGGTACAATCTACAGAAAAGAAAAAGCAAGAACTAAGGGATTTCATAGCTAGAAGAATATATTGACTGATGGAAGAACGAGAAGTTGAATTGAAGCAATAGAAGGAAAGAGAATTAGCTATCGAGGTTGAAATAACGCAAGAAGGATTGAAGGACCTATCCATGCAAGAGAAAAGAATACCCACCGTGGAGTTAATAAGAAAACATGTATTACCTTTGACCCCTTCGAGAGCACATCAGCAGCGCAAAGCCCCTATGCTAAGAGAAGATAAGAACAAGAATGGAAAGAGGAATCCAGAGACTCAGATCATAGGAAAGAAGGCAAGGAAGCTTAGTAAGAAGAAAGTCAAGTTAGAAAAGCTACAGGAATCTCCAGAGAAGACTTCACGGGAGGCAGGCTTGTAGGATCTAAACCTCGCCGGAACATCAGAACCACGCTGAATGGGACTTCGCCCCGACGAAGCTATATGATAGTTGGAGGCACCCCAACCATGAGAACGATGCCCCAAATGGTTAGGAAACACATTTATGGGAGACCAGACCACGTTTGGGACGTTGATACCATGCCATAACATATGGATTCGAATTGATTGAAGCAGTCATGCCTGTTGGAAGAATCCGTTACAACACTTTCTTATTTAACCCGTCCGACGTTGCACCGAGACCACTTTTTCACCATCCGTGATTAACGTTGCTAAAAGAGAAGTGATTGTGTGTGTCGAGCTGTGATTCTAGAACCTAGACCTCGCCATCTATTGTTTACCCTGCTATTCATTCGCCTACCCTGACTTATTTGTTCACAGTGAGAATGTCGGTCGAGCGCACCGAGATAGAGAAATCTGTCGAAGAGGTTCTGGAGAAGTTTATGGCTGATAAAGCTATGTCTGAGGGAGCACATGCATCATTGACCAAGGGACTGCAGGATTCCCCTTTGACCAAACAATGTCCAGGCCATACTAACCCCATGATTGAGAAGTGAAGTAAGCATCACAAAGATCTGGCTAATGCGAAGAAGATCCCGTTGATCTTACCTGATTACATCCCGCCTTTGGCTGGCATGGTTAACCATGACAACATTCCATGGGACTTCGAGTATACATTGATTATTGTGTACATCCCAAAGGGGATATGCGTAGAAGGAAGCCAGTTAGCACAGATCCCAACATTGAAGAACAATGACTTTAACCTTGGAGACATAACGAACTACGCGATGCTCACGCCCCATAGATATTTGATGAAGATGACTGGGAAGAATCCTTGTATCGTCTCATAGCCTTAGATAAAGGAGCTCACACAGTCCATGATACTAAACGTGACGAAGATCCCTCACTTTGGCTGACATCGGGAGGTTAACGCTTACGTTAAACTCCTCTTGTCGTGCTATCATGGAAGATATTTTTGGCTCGACAAGCACATTACTGTGGATCTGATGCTGATCCACCTGATCATAGGAATGAGCATGTAGGGATCCAACCCTCAGCAGTTCTACCCAGGGAAGAACTCAAATCGTTCCATGGCACAATGCATTAAGGAGGCATACGACGAAGTTGAGAAGCGAAAGAGAGGCTACAAGATAGCCTCTATCCAAGATGCAATAGTGCGCCTAGCTTGTCAACTCATAGCTGGAAAGCTCATCAGAAATAACCACCCCACGCAGGTCACTGGGTTCGTGGTGGACCTTGTAGGAAAATTTGTGGAGGGGATGAAAATGAATTGGGCAAGCTACCTCGTCAACGAGCTCGAGAAAGACTGCCGTGAAGCACAGGATCAAGGATACAAGTTCCATTTCATTTGGTTGGTTGTGTTGATAACATTTGTCACTTGGAAAATGCTAGAAGGAGCTGCCTTCCTAGAGATTCGACCTTTGAAGCCATTGGCTGTGAAGTTCTCGACCCTATCTTATACGAATGACATATCGAAGTAGTGGCAGTTGAACGCAGTGTTCCATGCCTACTATCAATAGCTGAAGGTTTCTATTGAGTTGTTCCCACACATGACACCGTAAACATTGCACCAGTACAAACCATTGGCTAAGTTCCATGCAGATCAAAATTTCATTTATATCACTGCGTGCAAGGATGAGAGCAAGGAGCAATTACAGTCTTACTATAAGCTGACATACGAAGATATGGAACAGATCACGAAGGAGTGGCTAGCAGAGTTCCTTATACCGGTTGATGATAAGTCTTCAACCTTGACATCATAGGAAGCCCCTTGGTCACCCGGGCCGAGCATGTCAGACAGACCAACACGAAGAAGAATAAGAAAAAAGATGAATTCCAAGACATAGAGACTGATGAGGAGGAAAACGCCTCGGAAGAAAGTAGACCTAGCTTGCCTACAGGAGGAGGAGGAGACGAAGTAAATCAAGAAAGAGGAGGGGAAGAAGGAGAAAAACAAGTAGAAGGTGAAGTTACACCGCCGAAGGAACCCCCTATCGAGATAGAAACACATAAGAAGAGGAAGGGTTCTCCGAAGAAACCCTCGACAAGAAAGAAGATCTATGCCAGTAAACCCCAGATGGAGGCTGTTAGCAACATTACTTGTCTTCGGCATCAGGATATCTAGGTCTGCAGGTTGCATGAGGAGAGCCCAAGCGCGACGCATAGAAGAAGTCCTTTTCGGACTTAAAATCAAGCGAGCGGGAAAAATTATGGTGTCAACGGTCCGGATCCGTCCATATGAGAAGATCAACGCTCGGCAGGAAATCGCTGGTGGCAGAGTTGCGCCAAGATTAGGCGTGATGGATAGCACCTATACTGCATGCAGGAAAGATAGCAGCCATCCATCCAAAAGATGTGTGGCGCGAGATCTAGTCGCGTCGGTGATTCGGCATTCGGGAGTTCAAGGGGTGAGAATTCTATGTTGTTCTACATCTTGAAACCCCGAACCCCGAAAGAACCGAAAGCGCCCAAAGTCGGGCCCGCAGTATCACGAAGAAACCTCAACCGTTCATCCACAGGAGACACCTGGCATGCGATTAGGTTCCTCGCCGTTTTTCCCCTCGCAATTTCAAGGCACGAAGATAAACTCCGTTGCATCCCGATGCGTGAGGTGCCGGGAGTGTCCAGGACCCGGGCCCACAGTATCACCGAGTGGATTCAGGGCCGTCAGATCTCAGAGGGACGCATGGCACCAGATTGAGCCGTCTCAGCATTTCGCTCATCGTGTTTTCAAAAAGCAGGGATTATCCCCCCCCCCCCATTCGCGAACGCCGAAAGCGCCTTAGGAATAAGCACATGGTCACAGCCCATGGTTACTTGGGGAAAGAATGAAGCTGTGTAAAGAAGGCCAAAGGCATAGAGTTCAGTACCAGAGGGGATCATCGCGATCTCCATGCACCATCTGATGCGCCCTTAATCCTGGTGTTCGCTCATAGTAAATGAAGATGAGGATTTCATTCATTAAGTGTGAGTAATGGAAAGTCTGGCAAGTGGTCTGCTCAAATATGTCCTGCGTTCCGGTTGTTCCAAAGAAACCATGCCGAAGTCCTCGACTAGACAGGGAAGTCTGCACATGCTAGCTCAGTGCTTAATGGCTCAGCTACCCTCCTTGTAGGAGCCATGCGCAGTAAGGTGGCGTCTGACGGGATTATCCATCCGAATTTGGCTAAAGGGACACCATACTTTGGATGACTGAACATGCCTCTGTGAGGCGAATTTTCTTGAGTATATAAACTCAGTCTTCGTATTTTGTATCTATCGATGGTAGAGCATAGCTCCCGATTCTAAAATTTTTAGCAGACATTCTAGCTTTCTGGTCATGCATATGTATATGAGATTTCTTATTTTATAACAGACAGTCTTCTTAATCCATCTAAGTTTTCATCTTATACTAAGAGAGTTCGTGATCGACTGATTTGCACGAATTATGGCAACTCTGTTGTGATAAAGGATTTATTATGGCATTATTGTTTTCTCTGGTTTTCTGCGTTTGAACGTAGGAAGATCTTGCGTTTAGATGTCTTCTTCCACAGTCTGTTAGGAACCTGATGTTTACGACATACCTTTTCATCTCTCTGATACAAGTCTTCCCCCTACTCACCCTTACTACGACTCACTGTCTGAAGTTATCTAAGACCTCACTTGCCCATGCATGCCTGGCCTAGTTTCGAAGTTAGAACCACATCGTTTGAGTTAACCTCCATCCGATCACCCCATTAAAAAAATCGTGACATAAACTGATGGGCGTCGGGCTCTGCTCCTGCTGCAATCTAGGGGTGACTTCCGATGCTAACATTTCTGGCGCCGTTGCCAGGGACGAAGTTGAAGATTTTCCCTGGGCAGAACGACATTGACCCTCTGATTCTGAAGGTGCATCAGACATCATAGCCCTTCAATATTGCTACTGTGCACCTGGCGACTCCACTGTGGCGACTCCAAGGTTTCCACATCACTGTTTCAACTGTGGCTACTATTAGCACACCTGAAATCTGACCCTAAGGAGCTTTCTCAGCCTGAGAAGCTTCCTGGGGTAACAACAACGTTAGCATATGGCCTTTGATGGTGAACAAGGACCAGACACATTTGAAGCTGCAAATCTTTCACCTGGCGAGTCCATGATTCAAGGATCGATTGGCAACTTCACTGGTTCGATATGGAGAAAATCCTTGCTCGCAGGTTTTCTCCTTTTAATTTTTCTGCTATTCCTGGTTTTCCTAATGTTGCCCCCTCTCTGAATGAATGGGGCGATTATTTTCCCATATTTGGAAAATGTGAAGAGGACAACCCTGCTTAGCACCTGAGTGAGTTTCATGAACTCATGCATCAGTGGGAGATACATCATGAGGATGTATTACTTAAGATGTTCGTGTTCTCGTTAGCAGGGGATGCACATAAATGGTATCATTCTTTACCCCCTGCTAGAATTTCTTCACTCTTAGATTTTCATGCAGCTTTCATCGCCTATTGTCAGGAGTTTTATCCCTCCAAGTTAATTTGTCATAACTGTGGTGAGGGATACCACAACTCTGTACAAAATGAAGCTATTTCTGACATAGGCTGTGAGGATAATCCTGACGACCTGGATCAGAAATCATTCCTTTCTCCTCCCCATTCGTCTGCATCAGAAGAGTGTTATGGAAGTGATGAAGATCCCAGGGAGGAAGAAGACACCCTGAGTGAGCTGAGGGAACAGGTGAAGTATCTCTCTGTTCAATTAGAAAGGTTGAAATCTGAAGACTGTGCAGAGGATTTTCCAGCCTGGGAGGAAGAAGATGACTTGAGTGAACTAGTGGAGCAGGCGATATTCCCCACTCCCCAATGTGAAAAATTGGAATCTAAAGACAACGAAGAGGATTTTCCAGTCTTCGAGGCAGATGATCTAAGTAGCTCTTTTGAAGAGATTATTGAAGATTTCTTGGATGCGTTAGCATCTGCCCCCGATGAGCCTACTGTCTCAGATTTAAACGAAGAAGCCATTGTGGAAGAGGATTGCTCTTTCTTCCTTCATGAGATTTCCCATGATGTATTTACATTTGGGATTGAAGAGAAGGATCGTTAGACCATTCCCATTTCACAAGATGGGGGAGTGCACGGAAAAGAGGAGGAGGAACCAGAGGAACGACTGAGCGCGCATTTCTTTTTCTATCTAGAGCCAGTCAACGAGAAGCCACCACTCGAGATCAGTGAGCCTACGAAAGTTGTCCACTCACCTATGCTTGTTAGAGATATTCAGCCACATGAGAACAACTGTGTAGCAGAGGAGGCTGCCTGTCGCCAATTTTCTGAAATTTTCCACTCATTCTATGATCCTGTCAGCGAGTACATGGAGTGGCATTTCCCCTATGCCTTGGAGCCGCCCTATTTCATCTCAACTCCAGCCTGTAAGGAGGAGTTGAAGAATGTAACCATTCTGCTGTCACGGTTACACCATCTGTTGATGATCATTGACAGAAGGAAGGAGCTTTTATCCAGGAAGCTGCTTGAATGGCTATGGTGGAAATTTTCTTTCACCTAGCCCCATGTAAAGTGTTTTATTAGTTTAGGATTGTATATAAATAAGCTCCTTTGAGCATGTATCTTTATTTTGTTGCTTTTATTTTTTGGCTTGTATTTTCAGCAGCGGGATGTTTTGAGCCTGACTCCATAGCCCAACAACAAGGCACTAAAACTACAAAATGAGTCCTTAGAGCATCACAGGGATGACTCTGTCCCCCATGGAGCCTAATGTTAGCAACATTACTTGTCTTCGGCATCGGGATATCCAGGTCTACAGGTTGCACGAGGAGCGCCCAAGCACGACGCATAGAAGAAGTCCTTTTCGGACTTAAAATCAAGCGAGCGGGAAAAATTATGGTGTCAACAGTCTGGATCCGTCCATATGAGAAGATCAACGGTCGGCGGGAAATCGCTGGTGGAAAAGTTGCGCCAAGATTAGGCGTGATGGATAGTGCCTATACTGCATGCAGGAAAGATAGCAGTCGTCCATCCAAAAGATGTGTGGCGCGAGATCTAGTCGCGTCGACGATTCGAAATTCGGGAGTTCAAGGGGTGAGGATTCTATGTTGTTCTACATCTCGAAAACCCGAACCCCGAAAGCGCCGAAAGCGCCCAAATTCGGGCCCGCAGTATCACAAAGCAACCTCAACCATTCATCCACAGGAGACACCTGACGCATGATTAGGTTCCTCGCCGTTTCACCCCTCACGATTTCAAGGCGCGAAGATCAGCTCCGTTGCATCCCGATGTGCGAGGTGCCAAGAGTTTCCAGGACCCAGGCCCACAGTATCGCCAAGTGGATTCAGGGCCGTCATATCTAAGAGGGATGCGTGGCACCAGATTAAGCCATCTCGGCGTTTCGCTCATCGCGTTTTCAAAAAGCAGGGATTATCCCCCCCCCATTCACGAACGCCGAAAGTGCCTTAGGAATAAGCACATGGTCATGGCCCATGGTTACTTGGGGAAAGAACAAAGCTGTGTAAAGAAGGCCAAAGGCGTCGAGTTTAGTACTAGAGGGGATCATCGCGATCTCCATGCACCATCTGATGCGCCCTCGATCCTGGTGTTCACTCAGAGTAAATGAAGATGAGGACGGGTGGTTGAAGCCTCCTTTCATTCATTAAGTGTGAGTAATGGAAAGTCTGGCAAGTGGTCTGCTCGAAGAGGTCCTGCGTGCCGGTTGTTCCAAAGAAACCATGCCGAAGTCCTCGACTAGACAGGGAAGTCTGCACATGCTAGCTCAACGCTTAATGGCTCAGCTACCCTCCTTGCAAAAGCCATGCGCAATAAAGGTGGCGTCTGACAGGATTATCTGTCCGAATTTGGATAAAGGGAAACCATACTTTGGATGACTTAACATGCCTCTGTGAGGCGAATTTTCTTGAGTATATAAACTCAGTCTTCGTATTTTGTATCTATCGATGGTAAAGCGCAGCTCCCGATTGTAAAAGTTTTAGCAGACATTCTAGCTTTCTGGTCATGCATCTGTATATGAGATTTCTTATTTTATAACAGACAGTCTTCTTAATCCATCTAAGTTTTCATCTTATACTAAGAGAGTTCATGATCGACTAATTCGCACGAATTATGGAAACTCTGTTGTGATAAAGGATTTATTATTGCATTATTGTTTTCTCTGGTTTTCTGCGTCTGAACATAGAAAGATATTGCGTTTAGATGTATTCTTCCATAGTCTGTTAGGAACCTAATGTTTACATCAGACCTTTGCATCTCTCTGATACAAGTCTTCCCCCTACTCACCCTTACTATGACTCACTGTCTGAAGTTATCTAAGACCTCACTTGCCCATGCATGCCTGGCCTAGTTTCGAAGTTAGAACCACATCGTTTGAGTTAACCTCCATCTGATCACCCCATTAAAAAAATTGTGACATAAACTGATGGGTGTCGGGCTCTGCTCCTGCTGCAATCCAGGGGTGACTTCCAACGCTAACAGAGGCCATCCTCACAAAAGATGATATAAGCCTAGTTCGCAGAGCGATGGAGGATGCTTCTGAGGACATCCTGTAGAGATATGGAGCGAAGCAAGATGAAGTATATGGCAGGATAGAAAGGGAGCTGAGCGAAGTACATGAAGCTATTCGCTCAGTTCACAGAGTCCCTACTGCGCCTTCCTCATCAGAGACTGCAAAGTTGGGGGATGAACCAACCCAACTTCGAAGACTTGTAGATGAAACAGAGGCTTGATTTCAGCAAGTCCAAGAGGAGAAAGAGAAGGCTATAGAAGCACTGAAGAAAGAGAAAGAGGAGATATTAGAGCAACTGCGAGTTGCAAGGTACTATGTAACTGTGTATGAAAACAAGGGATATGAGTTACGGGCAATGCCCGAGGGAGACAAAGCGAAGATACAAAAGGAAAAGGACCAACTGCTTGCAGAGCAGACTACAGTCAAAGAAGTGGTGAGAAAAGTACTTCGCTCTATGTCAAGCTTGGCACAGGAGGAACATGAAGCAGTTGAGGTCCAAGTGACGAAGCTCGTTTAGGTCATCCAAGAACTTCAAGAAAGGGTAATGAATTTAGAGCTTCAAGCAGTACCAAGCACTCCGCAAGAAGTACGTGATCAGAGGGAAGAATCCACTAAGAGCGTAGTGGAAAGGATCAAAGTCCTCACCTCAGAATGAAAGAAGCTAAGTGACAAAAGTGCGCAGACCTACGAATGCCTCACGAAAGATCCAGAGCTTAGGAATTTAGAAGCGCAGCTACATGAGGCGCAATAGCAGGCACTGACAGTTCAAGCCAAGATGAAGTCACTCATTGCAGTCGAGAGAATGAAGAGATAACAAGAACAATGCACGACCTAGTAGCAGATTACTGCCATCCAGGACAGAGTAATGGAAGTTACACAGAGGCTACAATCGGTGTAGGAGGAAGCCTGCGCAGTGTTTGAAGAGATCAAAGGACAAGGTTCGCAACTAGACCAAGTGGTTGCGACAGTGGAACAATGCCTAGAAGGGACTGTTAGAGAGAAACTGATCCAGGATTTTATTGAGCCGGAAGCTCAGGCGAAGCGACAAGTCGAGTTAGTATTGAGGCCGTCGAAGCAGCGTTTCCTAGATCTGAGTGACTCGGGATGAGTCACAAGTGAGTGTTGGGGGCCTGTTGGCCCTCAACCAAGTTTTGAGAAAACATTGGTCAGGTTTGACCACTTTTTGGACATCGATATGCTGGTTGAAGATGGAGTGACCAAGCGGAGCTAAGATCTCGGGATCTCACTTATTTTTTGGACCCAACAAGGGGTTCATTAGGGTTTATATAATGGGTTATGGGATTTTGGCCCATGGTTTTACCCATGATTAGGCCTTTTGTAAGGAATGTAAAAGTATAAATAAGAAAGATTGTAAGGTAGAAGTAACTAAGCGAAGCAACATGTAGCTAAGTGCAAGAAAAAGTGTGAACTAAGTGCAAGTAGATTTGGGTTGCTTAGTGCAACAGACTGTGTATGTAAGGCTCTGTGCCTCAGAAAGGAGTTGGCTCTGTGCCTTGACCTGATTTTGGGAAGGTGGATCTGGTGTGCAGTGTGCAGATCACCTGTCCAGTGTGAAGCTTGGCTCTGTGGCTTAATGCGCAGGAGCAGACAAATGTAAGAGATTGAAGACTAATAAAGAAGAAGAAGGAAATGGTGGACGTAGCCCCACACTGGGGTGAAACACATATATCATGTGTTGATGGTTTTCTTTGTGTTGTGATATTTATGTTGTAGATCTTCTTAGTGCATTGATTATTATGAATGATAGATAGATCTATGAATGCTTAATGCTTATTGATGACTAAACAAATGCTAGATTTGATTCAGTGTTATGTACTAAATGGATTAGAGTGCTTGATCTTTAGTGTTAATGCGCCATTGCTACTCAGGGTTTGATTTGCAATGTGAATAAAGTGAATATATTAATGCATGTTATCTTTTAATTACTTTGTGAAGTGTTATAATCACAGATATGTGTCCCATATTGGTTACAGACACCTGAGTCCTATAACCCCCCTTGCCTCTACCTCGGGTGAGACTTCACCTGCTTCGTAGGTGTTGCCGAAAGGGTTGGTAGTTGGGGTTTTGTTGGTGCATTGTTGAAGCGTTGAACCCTGGGTCTACCCCTGTGCCAACAATCAAGCGTGACGAGGATGGTTTTCAGGGAAAATATTCCTATTGCAAAGGTCTCTTCTTTTTCTGAAAAAGATTCTTGTGGGTCATTTTAATGGAAAAGCACTGAGGGAGAAAACCCTATCAGTTTGGGTCAAAGACCAGTGGAGGCCCATGTTGGGTTACACTAGGGAAATCCACATATTACCTAGAGGCTAGATCTCTTTTCTCTTTCTCTCAAAATAGGATTGTGATAGCATATTCAAAAAATAATGGAGCTAGGGTCCATCGAGCCTTTCCTTGAAACACTGGAATGCCAATTTTGACCCCTTGAAGGAGTCTATGGCACTGATCAAGGTTTGGGACATCTTCCTAGGCCTCCCTATCACCTTCTGGTCTCGTGAGGCAATGGAGGCAATTGGAAATAAACTGGGGACCTTAATCAAACTAGAATGCATTTGGGCCTCTAAGCGCAACAGAAGGTGTGCATGGATTTTGGTTGAAGTTGATGTTCAGGAAAGTTTAATTGGGAGTTTTGATATCATTTATGTCGATAGGATCTGTACCCAAAAATTTGATTACTGGAATATTCTGTTTAGATGCCATTGCTTCTACAAAATTGGTAATATCCAAGTTCAATCTTCCAGCTCTGCGTCGTTGACTCGGGGCCCCAAAAAACAAGGCGAACAAAATCTACCGTTCGCCATGAAGTATCGATAGAAGAGGATACCCCCAATGATTTAAGAGCATAAATATCTTTGGTGCATGGAAAGGTCAGAGATTCCATCCAGGAACTGGGCGATTTTGTGAAAACGAGCTCTACATCAGGTATGCTTATCATGAACCTGCTTCCCCGTTCAATTCCTTCTGATGTTCCTTCTAATAAAAATTTATTTGTTCCCCCTCTTGAGCCTTTTCTCTCCCTCCATGTTCCTTCAGTCCCTAAGGCTGTTATCCCTAAGGTTGCTTTGAAGCTAGAGGCCCATCCCCTTTATCCCATTATCCTTCTAGTACCCTACCCGTCTTCCTCTTCTCCCTCTTCTACCTGCAAGGAGGCTTCTAGCTCAAAATTTGGTTTCTCCTCCCCGCCGACTCTCCCTTCCCGGTCGTCAGTCCCTTCCCTTTCTTCCTCTATGGAAAAATTCAAGGAAACGGGTTATGCTCTGCATTCGAAAACTAGCCGCAAGGACCCTGCCCCTTCAAAATGGGGATTATCCCTCTTTTTGGTTTCCTCCTCGTAGGCAACTAGTAAGTCAAACCTTTCAAAGGCCAAGGAGAAGGTTGCAGTGAAAATTCGAAAGGGAACTCAAGCCACCATAAAAAGGGCTCTTAGAGTAGAGAAAGGCCCATCAGTGGAGGGCCAATGAAGGTTCTCTCTTTCAATGCAAGAGGGGTGGGGGGCTCCCCTAAACAGTTATCCCTCAAAAGGATTATCTTGAGAACTCTTCCTAATATCATTATTATTCAGGAAACTATGTGTTTCGGGGAGCATGCAAGATCTTTTTTCAGTAAATGGTTGAAAAATTGGTCCTTCTGCACAATTGATGCATCCGACTCATTTGGTGGTGGTTGGATCTCGACCTTTCAAGCCTTGGATTCCTCCTTTGTGAGGAATTCTATTTCAATTTTCTTAAGACATATGAATGTTGATTTTTCATTCACAATCATTAATACTTATGCTCCTTACTCTGATCACCTCCCTCTTTGGGAAGACTTAATATCTGCAGGTGTTCTCTCTTCTCCTAATCTGATAGTGGGGGNAAGTCCTCAGGAAGACATGTTAAAAAGTTTTTTTGTCTCTTTTGGAAGATAAGAAGTCAGTTGACTTGGAACCAGTCAAATTAATTCCGACTTGGAGAAATTTCATATTTGGTAGTGAAGAGGTGGAAAAATGGTTGTATTGTTTTCTGGTTTTTGAGTCCTTGCTTGTGGGAGGGATGAGCTTCTTCTCTGTAGTTGAGGTAGGTGGAATCTCCTACCACCATCCTATTTCCTTCCCTTCAATGGATTTCGGCTATGGAATGCCATGCTCCTTGCCTGAAAATAAGCCAGGTGTGGCTTGTAGATGAGGATTTCAAAAAAATGGTCCTTTCCTCTTGGATAAAGGTTTCCCTTGTCTTTTCGGTTCCAAAAATGATTAAATTCACAAATAGCATTAAGTGTTTAAAGGAGGCAATTAAAAATTGGATTCCTATTTGGAAGGCTAGAAAAATAAGAGAATTAAGAGAATTTGAACAAAAGATTCTTTCCTTGTATCAAGCCATTGACAATGGCCCATTATCTGAGGAGCAGTTGAAGGACTTAAAATCCTTGGAGTATTCGTGTTTGAAATACCTCAAATATGAGGAGGAAGTATGGCACCTTAAAAGCAGAGCCCTTTGGATCCAAGTTGGGGACAATAATACAAAACGCTTTCATCAATTCGCTAATATGCGAAAAAATCTCAATTCTATCTGGGATATCAACCTTGCAGACGGTTCTAAGGTGTCTTTGTTTAAGGATAAAGCCTAAACCAATGTAGACCACTTCCGCTCTCTTTTATGGAGGGTATTGTAGTCTGCTTTTCCAAAAAATGGATACTAGAACTGAACCCAGGCCCTTAAAAAGATGTCCATGACTATGCCAATTTCCATAGCTAAGATAAGAAAAATATACTACAAGGAGGCTTGAAACCAATATTGTATTGTTTCTAGCATTAGCAAAATGAAAAAAAAAACTAGAGAATGTCATATTCTAGATGCACCTTGACCCCTATCGTCTGGTGGAGAATGTGGCCAAGCTAGAGTGAAGGAGAATAACTGACAATAGGTTGGACATCAAATTTTCACAAGATCATTTGAGAAAGAGTCAAAGAATATATCAAGTCGATGATTGAGGATTTCCTAGTGATGAATATGGTCTGCAACATCTCGACACAATTAAAAAATGAGGTGCCATTTCTCCTCGGAGAATCCCTGCTGGGGAGTCAACTCAGACATCACATCCTCATTTCGTATAACTGATATCTTTGGACCTACCACTTCTTTGACTATCATGGGAGCCACATACTCAAGAATATGGAAGCTCCAATGCTCTTCTTTCACTTGGGCAGGAGGCTCATCACCCGCTTGAGTAGAAGGGATTAATATATTCTGAGCACTCACAGGGGTATCCATCGAGGAAGCAACAATAGGTCAAGGTTGAACCAGAGGAAATTCCTTCTCTACAAAGAATAAACCCCAATCATTTCC
The DNA here is from genome assembly GCA_009831015.1 of Picea engelmannii. Taxonomy (NCBI): domain Eukaryota; kingdom Viridiplantae; phylum Streptophyta; class Pinopsida; order Pinales; family Pinaceae; genus Picea; species Picea engelmannii. The sequence continues at coordinate 191,561 of ML804254.1, read as the reverse complement.
ATCCCAATTATGAGTAGTGGAGGGAGACGTGACTGAAGGAGGAGCAGGGTAATGAGGCGAAGAAAATGGAGTAGTAGGGCAGGGACGTCTGGATAAGAAGCTATAGTAGGTTGGTCCATGTTTTGGCTTTCCTCTCTTTCTCGACATGGTGGCAGTGAGGGGACTTAGGATCCTAGGTAAGGGAGATAAAATAACTAGAGGACGAGAATCTAGGAGTGGCCTATGGAGAGGTGGAGGAGTTGTGAACAAAACCAAAATGAGATGAAAAGAACTAGCCGCGAGAATAAACATTACAAGATTTCTGGTTCCGGCCATGATAAATGTCGTTAATATTGAGTTGACAACACTCAGCTTCAAATTACCTATGCAGATGTAATCCAACGCCATAAAAAACCTGCACATTAAGTTACCCATATGGTCCAATCGTGCACCCAAATACTCTGCATTAATTCTCGACATTGGGAGGAAGAAATGGAGGAGGGTCAGGATGGATTTGGGCATGGTTAACTAGATCATGGGGGGCATTTAGTCTTCATATTTGGCAGTTATGATAAATGGTTCTCCCTCCTAGTTTTTTCATTCCTCCAGGGGACTTTGTCAGGGTTGTCCATTATCCCCCTTTTTATTCCTTTTGATCACATAATATTTTGGACACATGATAAAAGAGGCTCGGGGGGTTGGTGCCTTGCGAGGCCTGAAGGTGTCTTCATTTGAAGAACTCACTCACCTCCTGTTTGTAGAAAACATGATGGTTAGTCTATTTTCCTCTTGATGTGATCTCTGTTGATGAAATCAATCTTAAACTTGTTTTGCAAAGCTACAAGAATGTCCATTAATCTAGAGAAATCTTGTATCATCTTGAAAAATTGTCCAGAAGCTACAATATTTTTGCAGCTCAATTGAAACAATTAAGTGATGGTATGAAATACTTAGGTTTTAATTTAAATCCTAATTGTTACAAGAAGGATGATTGGGCATGGTTGATCAAGAAGGTGGAAGCTTGAATCCAGATTTGGGTTAACATGCTTTTGTCAAGAGGGGGGTGTTTGGTTTTCTTGAAGGTGGTTCTTGAGAGTATCCCTGTCTATTGGAACTCAATTTTCACCATCCCAAAAGCTGTGTTGGAAAAAATCAGGAGGATTTTCTTTCAATTTTTATGGGTAGGGCAAAAATCCCCAGGAGGTTTTCATTTAGCTAGCTGGTCCTCTATCACCCCTCTAAAGGAGCTTAGAGGTTAGAGACTTAAGTATATAAGGATTTTTTCAAATTATTTGGAGGGAAGAAATATGTGGCACTTAACGATGGAAAATTCTCAATGGGTCAGAGTTCTAAACTCAAAATATTTTCCATCTCTCTTGGTGGAAGACTGGTCAGGAGCCCAACAAAATATTCTAAAGGTTCAATTGTTTGGAAAGAAATGGTTGAGGATTTTCCTTTAGTTGGTCTGTGGACGGTCTGACATGTGGGAAATGGATCAAAATTCCATATTGTTAAAGATACTTGGCTGGGCGTGGGTGATAACTTTCGGCTCCCCCCCCTCTTTCTTAATCCCTCAAGGAAAGAAATGTCTCTTTCCTCTCTGATGCTAGCATGGGTTTCCCTCACCTTAATGGCCAGATTGCTTGGAAAATTTCTCATTAGATTGATCTTCTTGTGGCCCTTCATGATGAATGGGAGTCTTATATATCCCTCCTGTGTGAAAATTGTATTATCCTAGATGAATCTTCCTCTGATTCCCTCTGTTGGTCCCAAAATCCCTGTATTGGCAGCTATACAGTCAAGCTGGGCTACAATTATTGGATGGAAGATCATAATCAAGGCCCTACTAGATGGTGGTAGCACCATCTTTGGAGAAACAAGGCTCCCTTAAAATGAAAAATTTCTATGTGGCTGGCCCCAAATAATAAGATTCTAACTTGAGATAATGGCCTAAAGAGGGGTTGGTGTGGCCCTAGTAGATTCCCTCTATGTTTATTAGAGGTTGAATCTGTCTCTCATCTTTTTGTCACTTGTTCTTATGAAGGATGTGTATTCTCATTAATAAATATCTCCTTAAAATCTCAGGCAGTGTGGAGCGAAGCTATGCTGGAAGAATGCTTTAGGGATTGGATGATGGACAAGTCTGTGGCCTTATTTTCAATCCTTCTCAGGATCATGATTTATATTATTTGGTGGGCCTAGAACAATGCTATTTTTAAGGATAAGACTATTCCTCTAGAGATTTCTGCGGCAGTGACTTTGCACATGGCGGATGATTTCAAAGAAGTTTCAAAATTTAAGAAGGAAAGAATCTTTGTTCCTCCTGTCATCAATCATTCAGTGCCCTGGGGTTTATTTGATGGAGCAAGTCAGGGTCACCCCCTAAAGTGTGGTGTTGGTGAGGTGCTCCATTTAAGTGATTATCATTATGTACATATCAGGTATTCCCCTGGAGGAGGTCCAAATAGTAAGACTGAGATGATAGCTCTATGGGTTCTTGTTGAAGCTGCTAAGGAAAAGGATGTCTCCAATTTGCAAGTCTTTGGTGATTCTCAAATGGCCATTGAATGGGCTTGTGGTAGATCCTCCATAGACAGTCCTCATCTCGCCACAATATTAAGGGAGATTAAGTTTTCTTTCAGGGCATTCAAGAGGATCTCTTTTCATCATATTTTGTGTGAATATAATTGCAAGGTAGATAAGCTATTGAAACAAGATATGGAGCTGAACAAAGTATATTTTGATTCCTATGAGTTTATGGATGGTCGAGAAATTGAAGAAATGGAAATCTGGTTCTGAACTATTTTTAGTCTTTCTGACAATGGTCATATGTTGAATAGCCATGTATATTAGTCTATAGGCTGAGTATATCATCATGTTTTGGTTTCAATTTTTGTAATAGAAGGAAAAACAATGCATAGACAAGTCCTTTTTGTTATGACCCAAAGGACATGCCTCTATAGTTTTTCTATGATGCAACATGCATGCTTTCTTTTCAAAGGAATATACAGTTTTTTTTTCTATGGAATATATATATATATATGGAGGGTCTTGTAGTCTTCTTTTCTAGAAAATAGATACCAGAACCAAACCCATGCCCTAAAAAATATGTCCATGGCTATGCTAACTTCCATAGCTAAGATAAGCAAAAGATACTACAAGGAGGATTTAAATCAATATTGTATTATTTCGAGCATTAGAAAAATGAAAACAAAACTAGAGAATGTCATACTCTAGATGCACCCTGACCTCCATCATCTGGTGGAGAATGTGGCCAAGCTGGAGTGAAGGCGAATAGTTGACAACATGTTGGGAATTAACTTTTCACAGGCTCACTTGATAAAGAGTCAAAGAACATATCTAGCCAACGACTGAGGATCTCCTAGCGATGAAGTTGGTCTGTAACTTCCCTGCAACTTATGGAACCACTTCTTTGACTATCATGGGAGCCACTGAATCAAGAATAGGGTATCTCCAATGCTCTTCTCGCACCTGGGAAAGAGGCTCATTACCTGATTAAGTAGAAGGGACTAAGATATTCTGAGCACTCACAGGGATATCTGTCGAGAAAGAAACAATAGGTCTGGGTTGAACTTGAAGGAATTCCTTCTCTACGAAGACTAGACCCTAATCATTTTCATCCCAATTCTGAGCAGTGGAGGGACGCATGGATGGAGGCAGAGCAGAGTAATGAGGTGAAGCAAGTGGAGTAGCAGGGTAGGGGTGTCTGGCCAAGAAGCCATAGTAGGTTGGGCCATGCTTTGGCTTGTCTCTCTTTCTTGGCATGGTGGCAGTGAGGAGGCTTAGGAGCCTAGGAAAAGGAGATACAAGAACTAGAGGATGATCAGAAGCCAGGAGTGGCCTATGGAGAGGCGAAGGACCTATGAAAAAATCCAAAATGAGATGAAAAGAACCAGCCATGAGCATAAACACTGCAACATTTCTGGTTCTAGCCATGGCAAATGGAGTTAATCTTGAGTTGACAACACTCAACTTCAAAGTACCTATGTAGATGTAATTTGACGCCATGCCAAACTTGCACATTAAGTTACCCATACGGTCCAGTCGCGCACCCAAATCTTCTACATTAATTCTTGACATCAGGAGGAAGAAATGGAGGAGGGTGGTGACTATCTGTGATGACGTGATTGTCCGCATGCTCTCCAAGTGGCATCCCGAGTTAAATATATATTTTTAGTTTTCCAGAAAATAACATTTAAATTTTTAAGTTACTCGATGATAACAATTTAAAGAAATTTATCACTTAATGAAAAAGATATTGTGTGTCTAATGAGGAGTTTTCTTGTACCATTTTAAAGATATTGTGTCTAACGAGGAGTTTTCATGTATCCTTTTCCATAGGATTATATTATATTACAAATATTTTTATTTTTAAAAAATAAAATTTGATTTTCTTTTATATGAAAGTAAATTTGTATTATATTAATGTAAAATTAAAATTAATTATTTTTAAAAATTACTAAATATTAATTCTAGAGGGACAAAAAATTTGAGATGCAAATATTTTTATATCTTGTAACCAATGTTTTATATATATGTTCGTGGGTACCATGTAACATACCACCATGTATTGATAACAAAAAAAACAATGGCTAATTATCCCAAACATAATTCATTGATGTTATAATCTCTCCAATACTAAGATGTAGAATGCATCTCGTTTCTCTCAATGAACGAATTAAACATAACCATGATTTCATTTTTTTTATTTTTTATTTTTTCTTTGTAATGCAAATTGTATTGGACGCCATGGAGCCAACTAAGCATTCACTAAAACGTCCCACTTTCTCATTTATTTTTTCTCTTTCTTGGTAATTTTCCCCTCATGTGATTTGTTCGAAAATTGCTATTTTGTTTTGTAAAAAATGTAACTTTAACAATTGATAAATGTGATTTAAAAGTGGGTTTAGGGGTTTCTAAATACGTAAAAAAATACAATTTCATTAATAATTGTTTACAAACAGTAGAAATATGATTCTTCCAATTTTTATTAAAGAAAGATGTTTTAGTTAAATAATCTAGATCCATCTTAACTCCATATCTATACTTAAATATCTCTAATTAAAATGGATCTATCCTACTTAGAATAGATATCTTGTAAGCAATATTATATATACTTGGTATCATGGATCCTTCTTCATTCTATATCTGTACTTGAAAGATCTCTAACTAAAATGGATCTATGCTAGGATTAAGTGATGCTAGGATCTCTCCAATACTAAGACGTAGAATGCACCCCATTTCTTCATATATAATGATTCGAGAACACCATGATTCCATATGTTTTTTATTTCCTTTTTTATAATACTTTCTTTAATTAGTAATGAAAACCATTTGTTTATAATCTAGATAGAGAATACAAATTTGATGTGTATGAGAAATGTTTTGGTAAAATATAAGATAAAAATGATGAAACTGGGTAATTTTTCTAACATAGATTTTGGGTGTTTAGATTAGGATTTTTTTTCTTTTTCCTTTTCATTAAAACATTAATTTTTAGTTAATGCTAATTTTTTCCATTTTAATTTATGGAGGTTACTACCCAACTACCGTCAACCAAAGAATGCCACGAAACACATCTCAACCAAACTAATGTTGGTTGTGGAGCCTGATTATCTTCCTGATTCAGAGGTCTTTTACTTTCAACCGTGTTTATACCCCATGAAGTATTTACACCCAAAAAGTGTGTACACTCTTCCACGCAGGGGAGTGCAGAGGGGGGGTACCCCCTCTATGGGGTCCAAGGGGGATATCCCCCCAGCTAGGGACAAGCGGGCCCCCAGCGGGGGTTCATGGGCGAAGCCCCCGAAGGAAAAATTGCCTTGTAAATGTATATTGTAATTTCATTGTAAATTTGGACTGTTCATTATAAGGTTGCAGATTTAACGATAAAGATTATGTTAGGGTTTTTTTCCCTAGAAGGCAACCCTCTTTTATGAGGGAAATGTATTGTGGCTATGATTGATGGTGAGGATTGTATTCTGAGAGAGGAGACTGTGAGAGAAAGAAGAGGAAGTTACAAGGGGTCTTGCTGTAGTTTGTATCCCTTCATTTGTTGGATAATAATAAAGGAAGGACTTGGAAATTTCTCTGGTGGATGTAGCCCACACTGGATGAACCACGTAAATCTGTGTCTCTATTGTATTGTGTATCTTCTGTGTTTTATTTCCGCATTTGTTTTATTTTATTGCTTCGCGGTTCTGTTTTTCTAACAACTGGTATCAGAGCGAAAGGTAACTCGCAGGAAAAGAGGGTTCCTAGTTTGAGTGGGAGCAATGTCGAAAGATGGAAAGTTTAGGGTTGAGAAATTTAACGGCCAAAACTACCAGTTATGGAAGATGTAGATGGAAGACTATTTATATCAGAAGGATATATTCCTACCATGGGGTAGAATAACAAAGAATTCGGGGGCTATGAAGGATGAAGAATGGGAGATTCTTGACATAAAGGCTCTAGGAATGACACGGCTGAGCCTGGCAGTGTCGATGGCTTTCAATATTTCCAAAGAAAATACAACGAAGGGTTTGATGGACGCATTGGCCAAATTGTATGAAAAACCCTCAGCGTCCAATAAGGTATTTCTAATGAAGAGATTATTTAATATGAAGATGTCGGAAGGTGGGTCTGTTGCAGATAATTTAAATGATTTTAATACGGTTACTAATAAACTAAGTTCTGTAAAAGTGGAATTTGATGATGAGGTCAGGGCTCTTCTAATCTTGTGCTCATTGCCAGAAAGATGGAACGACTTGGTAATGGCTGTAAGTAGCTCTGTCTCTGGTTCATATACTTTAAAATTTGATGATGTTGTTGGTGTTATCCTTAGTGAAGAAATGCGACGGAAAAGCACAGGTGAGACATTAGGAAATGCGTTGAACATGGAGAACAGGGGAAGACAAAAGGATAGAGGAAAGGGTTTCGGGAACCGTGGGAATTCTAGGAAGGGAAGATCCAAATCTAGACTTGGAAAGATAGAGTGCTGGAATTGTGGGAAGAAAGGACATCTGAAGAAAGAATGCAGAGCTCCAAAGAAACAAAGAGATGGACAATAGGAGAGAAATCAGGAAGCAAATGTAACAGGTGATGTGTTACAATATGCTTTGATTCTTTATGTAGATAATATTTCTGAGTCTTTCTTTGATTCTTTATGTAGATAATATTTCTGAGATACTTGCTTGACTCCATTAACCCATTTTTTAAAGGAACTAGTTATTTACTTGTTGCATTGGAGAATTAAATTGTTGCCTTGGTAAACATGATTTTTTCAAGTTTTAAAGTTGTCTCTTTGGGAAAGTGTTCCTTGAACCTTTGGATCCCTTGTCTCATTGAGGCGTACCCTTTCAACCAAAACTTCTTGTTGTTGTTAAAAAAATAACCTACATCCATTAGGGTTGCAGAAAACTAACCCTCTAATGCTTAATAACTCCTAAACTAACCCTAGCATTTAGCCCTAACTTTGTCGTAACTCTCTACTAAGCCTAGCGCACCTATTGAGATAGTTAGAGGTGGTTTCTTGTGGTTGATTTTTCTGATGTTAATATTGGTTTTCTACAGACATAAGGATGATAATATCACTGCAGAAATCTTTTGTTTCATCCTTTCTTTTTGTGATAAAGTTATTGCTTAATCATTGGTGATTTGAGTTAGTTTTTACTAGCTTTGTCTCTTGTTTATTTATCATATACTTAGCACTTATATTGCAGAATTTGTTGTCTTTATTGAGCTGATATATATCATTTACTTTTGCATAAATTAGGGACAATAAGCTTAACTTGCTTGTCCAACTAACATTGCAAGTATCCTTGGATTTAATTGTGTCTCAGCCAGGTACTTCACTCTCGGTGGGACACTCAACTCTTTTGGAAACTATTAAACCTTTCCAAGACCCTTTCCCAAGATTTTTTCTACCATATAGAATTGACCTCTAGGGAAATCCATTCATACTTATCATTTTCCATCTCATTTCCCCCTAGGGTCATTGGGATTTCCCCTTTGAGGTGACTACCTCACCTCTAAAGTGATGGGGACACCTGCCTAAGGTGACAGTGGGTAGGTTCCCTCCTAGATGTAGCCAATTGGTGGTTGGGTCAGGATTTTCCCAACCTACAACTTGTGTGATAACAATAATAATGTGCACTTTTTAATGTAGTTTGGTTGACATGTGTCAGGTGGCATTCTTAATCTGGTTAGGTAGCAGTGTGCACTTTACAATGTAGTTCGGTTGACATGTGTTTTGTTGGGTAACAACTAATGTGCACTTTACAATGTAGTTTGGTTGACATATGTCTTGTTCGGTAACAACTTGCGCCTTACAACTTAGTTGCTAGAAAAACAGGACCGCGGAGCAATAAAATAAAACAAATGTGGAAATAAAACACAAACGATACACACTACAATAGAGACACATATTTACGTGGTTCGCCCAGTGTGGGCTACGCCCACCAGAGAAATTGCCAGGTCCTTCCTTTATTATTATCCAACAAATGAAGGGATACAACCTACAACAAAACCTGCTGTAACTTCCTCTTCTTTCTCTCACAGTCTCCTCTCTTAGAATACAATCCTCACCATCAACCATAGCCGCAATACATTTCCCTCATAAAAGAGGGTTGCCTTCTAGGGAAAAAAACCCTAACATAATCTCTATCGTTAGATCTGCGACCTTATAATGAATGGTCCAGATTTACAATGAAATTA
>ML804254.1:132281-174556 GCA_009831015.1 Picea engelmannii | reverse complement strand
TATATATATATTCCATAGAAAAAAAACTGTATATTCCTTTGAAAAGAAAGCATGCATGTTGCATCATAGAAAAACTATAGAGGCATATCCTTTGGGTCACAACAAAAAGGACTTGTCTATGCATTGTTTTTCCTTCTATTACAAAAACTGAAACCAAAACATTATGATATACTCAACTTATAGACTAATATACATGGCTATTCAACATATGACCATTGTCAGAAAGACTAAAAATAGTTCAGAACCAGATTTCCATTTCTTCAATTTCTCGACCATCCATAAACTCATAGGAATAAAAATCTCCTTTGTTCAGCTCCATATCTTGTTTCGATAGCTTATCTACCTTGCAATTATATTCACGCAAAATATGATGAAAAGAGATCCTCTCGAAGGCCCTGAAAGAAAACTTAATCTCCCTTAATATTGTGGCGAGATGAGGACTGTCTATGGAGGATCTACCATAGGCACATTCAATTGGTTAATGGAGTCAAGCAAGTATCTAGTTACAAGATTCTTTGATTCTTTATGTAGATAATATTTCTGAGTCTTACTCCCCAAGGCAAGTATCTCTAGCTAGAGTTTGAGATAAGAGGGTGTATTCCCTTAATCTTCTCTTATGAAACCCTTGTTAAACCAATAACATGTAAGCATAAAGTGATGGAGAATAAGGTTGGGGTGTATTCCCTTATACTTACCACCTATCTCTATCAAATAACCTTGACTTGAATAATAAATGATAGCTCAATGTAAAAAATCAAGAAAAAAGATAAGACAAACCACCAAAATAGTTAGAGAATAGCCTTCCATGGCTAGAACATCACTTCCATCAACAGATAATCCAAGAAATAGCCATAAACAAGAGAACACGAGAGAGGACTAGCCAAAGAGAGTGAAAATATCAGTCCAATGCCTCTCCAAATGGGAGAGTTATGATGATAAAATGATTTCTTATGATCTCTATTTATACAAAATGTCACTAACATAGTTTGTCCACATAAATTTAGGGTAAACCACAAGATTAGGTGTCAACAACTTTAATATTTCCCCTTTACACAAATAATATTAAACAATTCATCTTTTAAATTCACTTTTACACAAAAGTAAACCCTAAAATAAGAGGGCGTCACCTCTTTAGGGGATGTTTTGATATTAGGAGCAAATCGTTGGAGTTGGAGACACATCATTAGGATTAAAAAGGCCACATGTCAATCACATAGGCCGTATCCTCATGGTCAAGGCCTGCTTCTCCTCACAATGTCCATGTGTCAATGAACCATTTCTTCATCACCAAACCCTAACCCTTCTATGTGACGTCAAGCCTCAAAATGTGACGTTTTGTCTTTCGTAGGAAATTTTTTTATCATGTAAGGGATATGCTATGTTTCTCAAGTCATCATATAAGCCTCCAAAGGTTCATGTCTCTCATCCGGCTTGTATGCCCTTGGCATCCAACCTATGGGCTTCAAGCCCCATGGAAGCCTAAGCTAGGCTTGTTCCTCCAAAACTGTCCACTAACTAGGTCCTCCAAAGACAAATAAGCACACCCTCCAAGGATATCAAGTCATAATATCATGATGAGTAAATAAAATCAATAAATGAGCCACCTAGGAATGTGCATCAAATATTACCTGGTCAAGGAAATAAGTTCTCAAAGACGTTATGCAACTTTCCAAGCTTGGATATGGGAGGGTTGATAGGTTGTCCTATTGGGTAGATCTCTCCCTTGGTCAATGAGTGTTTCCCAAGTGATCCCTCTCTAAGCCATGTGAAGTAGATGAAGTAGTTATGGGTCAAGACTCACTGGGCATGGGGTTCATGACATACACGGGGTTGTAGTGTCTCATTCATGGGTGCCTTTGTAGAGGGTGTGTGGAACATTCATTTGCAATGGAATTTTTTCGAGCCCATTCTCTTGAAATTCTTTGTTTCTTTCTTGTTTTAAGGACAAGTTGAAGTTCATTGCCTTGGCATGGTGTCCATATAATGACAATGTCACTCACAAATACCTTGTGGAAATGAAAATGTTGGCTCGTGATGAGACCCCCTTTCTCTCACCCATGCAACTGAGAGATATTACCCTGGCTTGGTGACCAAATGATGGTAATGTCATACCACTAGATACCCATGATCATGATAGAACAACTCTTAATGAGACCTCCTATCCTCCAACTAACCCTTCAAGCATTCATAATCATGTATTCTTGTGGGTCCCCCTTTTCTCACATAAAAGCATTTCATTGCTTTCTCAAGGGATCCATGGGTGAAGCATATGGAAGGTTTATATATAGGATTTTATATTTTTAACCAACAACAATCCCTCTGGGCCTCCAACCCCTTCTTCCCATAGACTAAGGGACAACCCCTTCTTGGGTCAATACACCCTAAAATCCCAAGAGACAAGGAAATGGGGGGGATTTAGTGATGGAAAGTTGTAAGTATGGTTGGGAATGGTATGATGGCTCTTCAAGGGAGTTCCTAGTAGACAACCCATTCCTGAGGAAAACCACTTACTAGGGCACAATGTCAACCACCAAGGTGAAACGAGGAAAAATGCATAATGTCCAAGCATATATCATGAAATCGATATCAGTTTAAGATACAACATACTCAAAATGCCTCAAATATTGAAATGACACTCACCAGAAATACCTGACTTGTACCTCATGGAGCAATCCCCATTTCCTTTCGGAAGCCAGAGGGTGTGGTGGATGCCATCCTAAAAATACCGACCTCTGTGGTGGTGAGAAGGGTCTCCATATGTGCAAGTGGACACTATAGGTCATGTAGTCTCTCGTCACTCCATATCTGAAACCATAGGGCCTCGAGACATAATCTCCTTAGTTATCCCACAAAATGGGGATAATAGTTACCCCACAAGATTATGGATGACATTTTTTAAACAACTTGAAATAAATATGAATCTTGAGATATATATTAAAAAATAAGAAGCTTAAATTTCAATGTTTAAAATATTTGGGATAAAAATGAGGCACAAAATTTTGTTTTTTAAAATATGGGATAAAATTGAGACATTTACATAAAAGTTGGTAGATAAACTGACACATATGTGAAAATTTTGGTGTTTTAAAGATCTCAAATAAAACTAATGCCTAAAATTTTGGTGTTTAAAAATCTATGATATAGATTGTAGAATACACCTTGTTCCTTTCGAGGTCTACAAGATTGTAATAAAAATGAGGCATAATAAAAATTTTGGTGGTTGAAATATCTGCAATAAAAATAAGGCCTAGACTTTAAATGTTTGAAAAGTTAAAACACCACTATGATTGTAATTTCAAAACTAAATGGTTCATCAAATTTCGCAGCTTTGACTACTCCAATGGAAATTTTCACAATTTTAACCTAGAATGTTCAAGGTTTGGAAGAATAAAAAATGAGGCATGTTAAAATAAATATGTTTAAAAGATCTTCAATAAAAACAGTTCTTAGACTTTAGATGTTTAAAAAATCCAAGTTAAAGATGAATTTATATTAGTTTTTTTCTTTTATATAAATCTTTTCTTTCCCTATTTTATTAATGTCTAGAATGTGGTGTTTTCCATTTTAATTTATCTAGTTTACCACCCACTCACCATTATATGTGACATATGTTAACTAAACTATGTTGTTAAGTGTATCTTGTTTAATCATTATTAATTTATAGAATGCAATGTTTTCCATTTTAGTTTCTCAAGTTTACCACCCACCCTCCATTATGTGTGACACATGTCAACTAAGCTATGTTGTTGAGTGCATCTTGTTTTTATAAATGCAACAAGATTCTATAATGCATTTTTTAATAATTTTAAACCCATCTTCACTCCCAATCTACTAATTATGGAGAGATAAAAAAGAAACTCACACACAAACCTCATAATGCTGAAAAAATCAAGGTCATGATTGTAGAAGACATTTTTATAAACTAGCTCAAATACGAATGTAAAATATGTTTTATAAGCTAGCTTAAATCATCATAACCCATGATCTCTTAAGAACCAAGAGAAACAAGGGGAATAAAAAAGAAACTCGAGCACTCGAGCACAAGCCTATGAATACTTAAAAAATCAAGGTTAAGATGGATCTACCACAAACCTCTAAATGCTTCAAAAATTCAAAGTTAACATGAATCTATCCACATTTATTTATTTATATTAGTATTACTACCTTTCCTTCTAAGATTCTCTTTATTCAACAATATTAGATGTTCCTATAAAGATATTTGCAAACAATTTGGTTATTAAAATACTAAATCGATACAACCAAACTAAGCTCAAAGACTTTATTGTGAATCTAAACTTGCATCTAAACAAATGTGTAAATAAGTAACTTTGGTGTTTTAATTTCCTAGTTTTCTTTGTTCACTCTCTCTTGTCTAGGTCCTAGAGACCAAGCCAATGTAATGGAAATTAAAAGATGTCATCATTATCATATTTTTTATTATAACCATTTTTTATTTTTATTCTTGTCATTGTTATCTTATGGACCTTTTTTTTATTTAATTTTAATATATTAGCATTACATTACATTACACATCTCATCCATATTAGGTTGAATAATGCATTTCGTTTGTCTCGGTGTAACAAATAAATAAAGTTAACGAGGACATGTTTGGTTGGTAAAATTGGGGCATTGTTATTTCCCCCATCAACATTCAACTTTTTGAACTTGTGGGTCATATTGCTAATGGAATTAAGGGAGCTCATGCAACTGCTACCAAGGACAATTCCTTAGTAAATTTGGTGGAGCATACTCATGCGATTAGGGACAAGTGTAACTCCAATATGAATTTAGAGGATTGGGTACCCCCACAAGAATCATGATAGCCATGAGGGGTTCACTGACATGTCCAAATGAAGGGAAAACAAAGGATGGACCTTGGAGATGAAGGTAAAATGAGTTTCTATGTCCATGAGAAGTGGGTCTAAATGTAGATATGAGGTCCTCGTGTTTCTGACCCATGTTATTTTATTCTCTAGGTTTCCCTTGACGCCATGAGCTCTCTAGTAATGCTCCCTCATGTGTGGGAGAGAGAGCATATAATGGGGTTTTTGGGTTGTTGGCAGTTAAGGGTGCGAGGTGTTCGAACTCCTCTTCTAGGGTGATTTGTACAAAGGTGTAGCTTTAATAATTAAAAAAGGAGGGAGCATAGAATCCATACATGGACAGAAAGAGGTTGTTATTCCTCCATGTCGCATTGGTATGGCATGTACTAACCATTACTAGACTTTACAGAGATGGTGAACATAGGAAGGGTGGAGATATTATCCATTAAAAGTCGACTACCTGTGGACATGATGAAGACATCATGTATGGGTTGATCAAGATTGTCCCTAATATTTTTAGGGGGTAGGTGCATGACAAGTAGTTTTTTACTACATGGGAAGAGGTTTTGACTGATAGTTTGTTGAGGAGGTGGTGGGGGTGCCTCTCTTGAGTGTGGTGTGCCAAACTACCTAGTAATTTCATGCATCACTTGGAATTTGTGATTGTAATGGTCATCGATGCATGTTATATAGGGGTGGTTGTTGCATTCTCAGGGTTTTGGGGCCCTATTTCCTTGATTAGCATTTTGGTTTTGGTTTGGGTTATTGAGGGTGTGCCTCCTTGAATAGGGTTCTAAGTGTTGTTGTTCTTGCAACCTTGGTTGGTTTGTTGTGTAATGTCCCTTTCCTAGTGACGACTCTAGGAGGAGTGACTCAATAGCCTATACTGATTCTCGTGGGCTATACTCGGGAGAAAAAGGGAATACAAGAATTATTTAGTGTCATTTACCAGAAAAGACTAAGTTGAAAGTGGCATTGAGGCTATAAGTGGATTTGCATATTTGGGTTTCATGGAGATACCTTTGCAAGACATGATTCATGATAGTAAGTTTAGTCCCTACATGTATTTCAGTGTGGGCCCTAGGAGAGAAGGATGCATATTGGGCACATTGGTCCAATGGTTATTACTAGAGTGGTGCAACGACAACAAGGTGGTCCTTTCCGAAGAATGGTTTGTGATCTTAGTATCATTTTCAGTTTCATATTGGCTCAGTCGATGGAGTGTCAGGTTGTGATGGCATTGCTTGAGAACAAGCAATCTCGAGAAGTGAGGACTATAATTTCTCTTTCCTAGTGATGACTCCAGGAAGAGCGACTTAGTAGTCTATATTGATTCTCGTAGGCTATAGTCGGGAGAAAAAGGGAATAAGAGAATTATTTAGTGTAATTTACCATAAAATCCTAAGTTGAAAGTGAAATTAAGTAATCAAGTGGAAAAAAGTGATTAAGTGACTTAAACGAATAATTAAAGATAAAACTTATGAAAAGTCATGCAATTAAAGTGAACGCGAAATTAGGTGAGAAAAAGGAGAAAAAGGTATTTTAAGTAACTTGAATGTTTATTAAGATAAAACTTAGGAAAAATTACTTAATTAATCAAAGTGAATGTGAAATTAGAAGCAAAAAGGTGTTTTAAGTGACTTAAGTGATTATTAAGTCAAAACTTAGGGAAAAGTCACTTAATTAATAAAGTGAACGGGAAATTAGATGAGGAGGGGAATATAAAGGAGAAAAGTCGTTCTAATTCACCATTATGCATGAGTTGAGTTGAGAATTAGACCTAAGAGGAGAAATTAGGTGACTGTATTCATGTTTTGTTGATTTCTGGAGGAAACCAACACCATTGATAGATTTCAGTGTTGAGAGACACACTTTAGTCCATCGAAAGAATCAACCAGATTCTTCATCAAGATTCAAAGTAAAGGATCGGATATTTCCTTAAGGATTCACTTCATTTACAAGTTCAATTTTAGGAAGATTCAGATCAGAGATATAGCATGGATTTATCTTGGAAACGTATCGTGGAGTACATGCAACATATCCTTCTTGCATGCAGCAGATCCAAGCTTATTGGAGAAGATCTGAGCTATATCCTTCTTGCATGCAATGGATCCGAGCTTATTGCAATAGATATGAGCTATATCCTTCTTGCATGCAATAGATCCAAGCTTATTGCAACATATCCAAGATATACTCTTCTTTCATGCAACATATCTGAGCTATATCCTTCTTTCATGCAACAGATCCAAGCTTATTACAGTAGATCCAAGCTATATCCTTCTTGCATGAAGTAGATTCAAGCTATATTCTTCTTGCATGTAGCAGATCCAATCTTATTGCAACATATCTGAGCTATATCATTCTTGCATGCATTAGATATGAGCTTATTGCAATAGATATGAGATATATCCTTCTTGCATGCAACAAATTTGAGCTTATTGCAGCATATCCGAGCTATATCCTTCTTGCATGCAACATATCTGAATTGCTTGTGTTGTATAGGTAGAGGGCGACCTAGTGGGAGCAAATTTCATCAGATTTCGAGGAGGATAGCTATTAGATCTCAATTTTCCATTGGTTCTGGCAATGGCATGCAAAATTCCTTCCATACATGCATTAGATTCAATTTGCATGTTGCAGATCGGTTGATGGATGTTATAGATCGATATTTTACTTGTCTTTCTTGGTACTGTAGGATAGTTTGATCTTTGTTACAATATAATTGAGGCATTCTGAGATTGATTTCAAGTATTTCCATGTATTAGAATTTGTTGTTATTTAATAAAATGCAATGAGTTATTTATGGATCCAACAATTCCATGCATGAGAACATAAAACTAAACAAACACATCTAGAAACCCAATAAACACATCCAGAAACCCCTAGAGTATCAGATCAGTAGTAGAACATCCAATAGTAGTAGTAAATATCTAGATCCAAGGATCAGGGATATCTCAGTGGTATTAGAGTTGGTTTTCCTTCGAGCCCAAGGGGAAAATCAGTGAGGAGTTATTTCAGATTGTTTCCACTAAGTTTCAGCGGTGATAACTTGCACTTATACCTTCATATGCAGTAGTAGAGAGAAAAAGTTCATATAATATATGGAGGTCAACATGAGGAATATTCATAATATTCTTGCAAAGGGGAAACAATAGTTGATGCAGGCTATGGCAAGCCATCAAAACAATGTAGGGATCAATGGGTATAGTGGTTCAAAGATGAAACAAACATGTCAGAAAGGACATGATGAGGAGTTTGCATATTGTTTGAGGGAGTATTAAGAGCTTAGTGCGACATTTCACGTAGACATGTAATTCAAGGATTGTTGCACCATCAAACATCTTGAGTGATATGAACCCCAAGTATCAGTGGACAAGAAGGTGAAGGTGCCAAGGAAAAATGTTGACGGTGCATATGGTGAAGTGTCCCAATCAACTGATTTTGAGGATTCCACATCATACCCGAGTAGTGATGCTCATGATGATGAGGGTGTGATAGCACTTAAGAATGATGAGGATTCAACGTCTTATCCTATCTATGATACTTATGGCGATGCAAGCATGATTGTACCTAAATATGACAAAGACTGGGTATTTGAAAATTTGTCGTGCGATATTGATCTTTCTTCTCAAGAGCTATGCATGTAGGATGACAAAGAAGGGATTGATTTAGTGGATGAAAACAAATCAAAAATTTTGTATGAGGATGACATTCCACATGAGTCCCAAGATTGCATGGTATCATCTAGTAAGTCAATTGGTGTTGATGAGGAACTTTGATACCAACTGAGTTTGGCATGCTCATCATCATTGACAACAGAGACTCCATCATCTTTGGAATCCGTGACACCCAAGGGCATGTGTAGCACTCATGATTTGAGGGAGAAGCCTCTTATGATGAGTTCAAACGAGGAGCATTATGAGTTGCAGGTACTCGAGGAGAGTTTGGATTGCACTCAGATTTGGCATTGTGGGGGTGAGGAGCCCTTTATTTTGGAGAAATCATTAGAGGGTCATAGTTTAGTTATGAAGGAGATGGTTGAGCACCTTCCTTGTGGACCAACCCATGAGGAAGAATATGCATCCATGGATTGGGTAGACAGGTACATGATGGACATTGACACACTCTAGGGTACATGTTTAGTCATCTTCAATAGAGTGTTGGATTGAATAACACATATAGGGCACCAGACGGTATAGTAGGACACATGAGTATGTCACAGTATACAATATTATACATTGGCACATGGTGGTTCACAACAAAGTTCTTAAGAGTTTCTTCTAGGGAGACCCCCTGATAGAGTCATTGAGTGGATGAGTGAGCCTTAGTGAGAAATGTATCCCTCGATGATTGATTTTCATATGGGATATCATCAGGCTTGGGCCAAGGAGCAAGGTACTCACATGTATATTCCTAGGTATCATCATGAGTTTGTGGTCATGCCCTTGGGGTTGACCAATGCACTAGTCACCTTCCGGTCCTTCGTGTAATGGAAGAGGCACGTGTTACTGTTATTTTATGCCCCCATTGTAAGAAACAAGACTGGATAGGATTATTAGAGGTAGTGAGATGAGATAGGGGGAATTGTGGCCATGACAGAGTTCATCCATTTGCACTCTTTGATGAGTGTGTTGAGTACACAGGATCAAATCTAGACTTATTTGGATCAGTCCACAAATATTGTAGCTGGTGGAGCAGTGGATGGAATTATCTACTCAAATATTACACATTGGGGATTTGGCTCATTTGGACTCCAATGGTTATTGGTGGTGCACAACAACAATTGACATGCATTGGGAGTGGTGGAATTCCAATGTTGAGGTGGGATCCTAGCATTCATTTGAGTGATGGATTGTTTCAAATGAGGTTGATGAATCACTGAGTTGAGGAAGTGATTGGTTTGCATCATGGTGGGAATATTGTGAGAGGAGTTGTGGAGTTTTTATTTTCCCTCATGATACCCAAGATCAAGAATAGTAGTGGATTGACATGCGTTTACTTCACTAATTTTCCTTGGATGAGTTTATTCCATGATAGAGGATTACAAGATAGGAGAGCACATTTTGGGCACGGTGGTCAGACGATTTTGATCGGAGGGATGCATCATCAACATGAGGATTCCCCTTTGAGGTTGGCACAAGACTCTGGGATTGTAGTTGTTGAAAGGATGATAACTAACACAAGTGGGATTGACAGTTTAAGTTCTCTAGAGTTTACTCCTAGAGTGTGTAGGATTGGATGCTTGGAGGAGCGGTCTCCTGAGGATTCGGTCACATTTCAGTAGCTTATGATCGCTTGACTTACCAAGGGTATTCAAGAAAATTTGTGTGATAGCACCGTACAAATTAGTATGATGAGCAGAGGGTGCTTCACTTCATACAGGATAGTTTGGGACCCGGGTGACTTCATCACTTACAGGCAGGTCCGAGAGTTTCTCACAGGGAGGGAATTCATGGACATTGCATCAAGACACATGAGGGAGAGTCTACCTTGGTGGAAGAGCACATTGATGGACCAACTATAGTTGATGACTAACAGAGTTGTGACAGTGATTGGTTTGCTTTATTTTTTGGATGTCAGTGGAGGAGAGGTTGAGACTTATTCCAAACAGTGAGAAAAACATTCTTTTCATATTGATCCGAATTTATGTAGGAACACAATGAAATATAGAAATACACATAAATGCAGAGATGCATCAGAAACAAGACTTCATTTCATTAATAACAAATGACTGAAATATGCTTACAGACAGAATGGAAATAAACTAGCTAGGGCACTGGTAGCTTATCTCTGAGAAGATATGTGGCGGCTATTGGCCTCTGAATTGTGTTACAATGAGGCTTGAAGGCCTATTATTATTGAGAAACAATGGAAAACCCTAAACATCCAAAGACCTAACCCTAGGTGATGAAACGCCAAGACTATGGGCCCCGTTTGGGTAAGTTGGTACATCAACTTCCCAGGGACGTAACTTTGGCATACGATCTCTGTTTGACGCGTTCCATACCTCGTTAGAAAGATATATCCAAGGAATACAAATTTTGGGTGAGAAACATTGATATATGATTCATGTTACTTCCCGTTTTCCAAAAAAACATCGTTTAAGGCCTCAAAACGGCTCCAAAAGTTCAGGACCCGAAAAACTGTTAATAATAGTAAACTGTGCGGAAACTGAAAAATTGAAAGAAGAAATGGTGGGGGTCCAAGTGGAATAGGTGGGTGGACACCAATATCCACTTGGATCATTCCTCCCCCCTTAGGAAGCAGTGGTCCCCATTGCGTTGAGTTCCTCCATGAAATGAGGAAACTTTTGCTGAACTTGGTCCCTGGTGAGCCACTTGCCTTGGTCAAGGAGTTGGCCTGCTTTGACAACTCGATATAGCGGTATCCTTTGTTTTCAAGTGTGCTTGATATATGTATCCATGATTTGATCAGTTCTGGCTTGTTCCATGCAGTCTGGATTTAACTCTGTTGGTGTGAGTTGTTCTGCCATGTCGGATGTGTCTAGTAGAGGTGGAAAGTAGGGTCGAAGGCGGTCCACATTGAACACTGGGTGTAGGCCAAGGAATGGTGGAATGCTGAGCTCAAAGGAATTTTCCCCTACAACCTTGGTGAGGGTGTACAACCCATATCGAAGTGGACGAAGCTTGCAGTGGGGTCCAGCAAGGCGCTCCTTTTGCAAATGCAGCCACACTTTGTCGCCCACCTAGAAGTTGTGTGGCACCCAATGTTGATCACGTCGCTGCTTGTACTTAGCATTGGCTCTGTTAAAGATGTCATGAACCTGTTGGTAGATGTGTTGAATGTGCTCAATGAAACTGTTTGCCTTTTCAGCCTCAGACTGGACATGAGCTGAATCTTCCTGAGTAGCCACAAATGGCATGGTTATGTCAATGGGACATAGTGGCTGGAATCCCAAGCCCACTTGAAAGGGACTATGGTTGGTTGAGCTATGGAGAGCCCGGTTGTAGCTGTGTTGTACATAGGGGAGGCTCTCATCCCATGTGCATGGATTCTTTGAATTGTACATGCGCAGAATGTGTAGGATCATCCGGTTGACGACCTGCGTCTGGCCATCAGTTTGCAGATGGAAAGCTGTGAATTTGGTGAGCTTGTTGTCCAACATTGACCAGAGGTTGGACCAAAATGTACTGAGGAACCTACTATCTTGATCTGAGATGATAGACTATGGGATCCCAAAGTGTACCCACACTCGTTCAAAGAAGAATTTAGCAGTGGCTTCTGCTGTGATATTCTTCTTTCATGCCATCATAATGGACATCTTTGAGAATCGGTCGACGACCACAAAAACACAGTCATTTCCATGCTTAGTAGAAGGAAGGCTCGACATGTAATCCATAGAGATGGATTCCCAAGGTCGACAGGGGGTAGGAAGCAGAGTATAGAGGCCTTGCTTCTTGTTGGTCGGTTTGGCAATGGCGTAAGCAGTGCAGGACTTGATGTACTTCCCGACATGTTATCAAAGGTTCGAGCAATAGAAATACTTTTGTAGTACTACCATAGTTTTCTCAACCCCGAAATGCCCAACGACCCGACTGTAGTGCGCCTCCCAAATCATCTTGGCACGCTCGCTTGAAGGAACACAAAGGTGTCCCAGGTGACAAAGCAGGGCATCCTGGAGGTGAAAATTGGGAACTTTCTTACCCTCCAAGAGTGTATTGTATGTGTGAACAAATTTTGGATCACTTGTGTAGAGAAGCGATCAATCGGAAGTCTTGTGCCCACAAGAATTGAGCACAGTGGTTAGCGCCACGATGGGTGGTCGACTGAGGTAGTATGCAACATTATTGGTGCTATCTTTTTTGTACTTAATGTTCAAATGAAACTATTGCAGGTATGTGGACCACTTCTGATGGCGATCGTTCTACAACTTCCCTTATGTCTGTATGAACTGCAAGGGTCAGTGGTCTGTGTGGATGACCATTTCCTTTCCCAAAATGTAATGCTTCCATTGCTGACAAACTTGCACAATGGAATACATTTCTTTGTCATAAGTGGGATACTTCTGGACTGTGTCAGAAAGTGTCTCACTGTGATATGCCACTAGATGCCCATGTTGAGTAAGGACTTCCCCAATAGCATAGTCAGAGGCATCTGTCTCGATCTCAAATGGTTGTTGCAAGTCTGGTAATGTAAGCACTGGTGCAAAGAAGAGGCGATGCTTCAACTCCCCAAATGCCTTCTGTTGAGATTCAGACCAAAATAATTTTTCTTTAGCTCCTCCCTTGGTGACTTGACTCAAGGGCCAAGTGATATGAGAGAATCCCAACACAAACCTGCAATAGAAATTGGAAAGACCTAAAAAGCTGCGGAGCTTTGTTAGGGTGGTTGGGGCTGGCCAATCCTGAATGACTTGGATATTTGCTAGATCCACATGCACTCCTTGCTCATAAATAATGTATCCCAGATACTGAACCTGGGTCATGCCAAAAGTGCATTTCTCCAAATTGGAACACAACTTGTGTTGTCACAGTGTTTGGAGGACCTGTCAGATGTGGTGGAGGTGCTCTTCCCAAGTCTGGCTGAAGATCAGAATGTCATCCAGGTACACCACTACAAATGATTTGGTGAATGGCCGCAGGATGTCATCCATTAGCCTCATGAAGGTTGCAGGGGCATTTGTCAACCTGAAAGGCATGAACAACCATTCGAAAAGGCCCTCCTTGGATTTGAATGCAATCTTCCACACATCAGAGGGTTCAATTGGTACCTGGTGATACCCAGACTTCAAGTCGATCTTGCTGAAATATTTTCCCCCCTTGAGTTGGTCCAGAAGGTCATCAATCTGTGGGATTGGGTACCTATTACGAACAGTGATCTTGTTCAATGCCCGATAGTGAATGCAGAGTCTCCAAGTCCCATCCTTCTTCTGCACCAACATGATTGGGCTCCCACAGGGCGATGAACTCGGTTGGATGTGACCTTTCTGTAATAGCTCCTGAATATGCCTCTTGATTTCGTCATTCTCTAGAACAGAGCACTGATAGATGGATCCATTGGGCAGAGACGCACCTGGGGTCAGATCAATGGGGTGCTTGACCTGGCAGTGTAGAGGCACCCCTGTGGGGGAGGTGAAGATGTCCTCATACTCCTCCATGACCTTATCCATCTTTTGTTTTCATGCAGCGGGCCTTGTCTAGAGGTCATGGCCACAGTCTTCCTCTTTCCCTAAGGGCGGCTCATCAGGAAAACAAATTTCTTGGTTTTGAAAATGAGCTTACTGCATTTTTTTGCAGTAACCAAAGAGATGGTGATAGGCGGTGCTATCTCCGGTATCCTGTACAACTTATTTCCCAAAGTGATAATAACAGCATGAGGCCTGGACTCATACACAACATGTCGCTTCCACAAGTACGGTTGGCCTAATAATACATCAGAAACATCAAGAGGAGCAATGTCGCATAATACCTCATCCGTGAAGGGCTTGATGCTGTAGGGAAGGAGATATTGTTGACTGACGCCCAGGTCCTGTCCTTGGTGCATCCACCCGATGGTGTATGGTTGTGGGTGTGTTGTGGTCGGCAAGCCTAGCCGCTTCACAACCTATACCGAGATAAGGTTATTCTGGCTCCCGCTGTCGACAATGAACTGCAATGGGGAACCCTTTACCCACATCTTGGAAGGGAAGAGATGCTCCACCTCCTTTGGATCTTCCAGTTCCTCCTTCTGGATCTTCGTGGTGGCAACGGTGGCGTTGGGCTCCGCATCGATAATTTGCTTCCCCCTGTCATTCCCCTTGTCAGGTTCTGATTTAGAGTCGGAGCATGCATCCGATTCAGAAGCCTTTAACTCGACTACCAGTGACTGCTTAGCCCGACACTCAGTTGTGTTGTGAGTGGAGCTCTTATGGAACTCACACCACTTCCCTGTGTCCTTTTCTGGCTTTGTGGTGTTGTTCTTTGCTTGTGGCTTTGGTGGGTTGTCCTGGGCTTCCCCACCTTGGCTTGGTCCTTTGTTCTGCCATTTGGGGGTACCTTTCCCTTGCTTCTGATTTGCAGACCCAAAGTCTTGCTTCTTCTGTTTGAACTTCTGCTCAATCTTGGCAGCATATCGGTATGCCACACCAAGCGAGGAGATGTTGAGGAATTCCATTTCCTCCTAAATGTATCTGTGTAGACAACTGCAGTACTTTAACACCAAATGTTTCTATGAATCTTTGATACCCAACTTTGCACGTAGGGTATGAAACATATTCGTCATCTCATGCACATCTTGGTCCCTTTGTTGCTGCAGTGTAGTCCATTGTATGTATTTGTCCTCATAGCTCCCCACGTGATAATATTGTTCCTTGATGGCATCTCGGAAATAATTCCAAGTGGGTGTGGCTGAGAGCAGAGAGGGTTCTCCCTCGCACTGTTGCTCCAAGTAGGTTTCCCACCAGTCGTTGACATGGGGGGCAGCTTTGAGGAGTGCGAAAATAATCTTTTCACGGTTGGAAAAGTCATGAACCGAGAAATATCCTTCTAACAGATTCAACCATATATCTACGACATCTGCATCTATTTGGCCCTCAAATATGGGAATGTTAAAGTTTACTTCTACCTTAAAAGGAGTGGCGCCTCCAGAGTGGCTGTTGGATGTCGATGCATCGCTAGTGGGAATCCGTTGAAGAATTTGGGTAGAGTTGTCCATCATCGCGTTCCTTTGTTTCTCGAGGGCCTCCTCGAGCAACATTTTGATAGGATCTTCTACTCCCTCATCTTTCTTTTCTTCCCCTATGGGCGGTCGTCGGGGTTTGCGAGGCTGATCTTGCAAAGGTTCAACCAGATCGAGCCCCAACTCCTTATACCCCGACCTCGTTGGGGACATGCAAAGAAGGAACGAGAATGAGCAGACCGCTCTGATACCACTGATCCAGATTTATGTAGGAACACAATGAAATAAAAAAATACACATAAACGCATAGATGCGATGGAAATAAGACTTCATTTCATTAATAACAAATGACTGAAATATGTTTACAGACAGAATGGAAATAAACTAGCTAGGGCGTTGGTAGCTTATCTATGAGAAGAGATGTGGCAGCTACTGGCCTCTGAACTGTGTTACAATGAGGCTCGAAGGCCTATTATTATTGAGAAACAATGGAAAACCCTAAACATCCAAAGACCTAACCCTAGGAGATGAAACGTCAAGACTATGGGCCTCGTTTTGGTAAGTTGGTACATCAACTTCCCAGGGACGTAACTTTGGCTTACGATCTCTGTTTGACGCGTTCCATACCTCGTTAGAAAGATCTATCCGAGGACTACAATTTTTTGGTGAGCAAGATTTATCAACATTGATCAATAATGAATGTTGCTCCCCGTTTTCCCAAAAAACGTCGTTTAAGGCCTCAAAATGGCTCCGGAAGTTCAGGACCCGAAAAACTGCTAAAAATAGTAAACTGTGCAGAAACTAAAAAACTGAAAGAAGCAATGGTGGGGGTCCAAGTGGAATAGGTGGGTGGCCACCAATATCCACCTGGATCACATATATCCAAGATCGAGGATGTTAATGGATTTGCATATTTGGGTTCATGGAGATACCTTTGCAGGACATGATTTATGACAATAAGTTCAGTCCCTATAGGTATTTCAGTGTGGGATCCCAAGAGAGGAGAATTCATACTAGGCACATTGGTCCGATGGTTATTACCAGAGTGGTGCCGCGGTAACAAGGTGGTACTTTCCTGAGATTGGTTTGAGATCCTAGTATCATTTTCAGTTTCATCTTGGCTCAGTTGATGGAGCCTCGGGTTGTGATGGCATTGCTTGAGGACAAGCAATCTCGAGAAGGGAGGACTGCAATGTCCCTTTCCTAGTGATGACTCCATGAGGAGCGACTCAATAGTATATACTAATTCTTGTAGGCTATAGTCGGGAGAAAAAGGGAATACAATAATTATTTAGTGTCATTTACTAGAAAATCCTAAGTTGAAAGTGACATTAAGTATTAAAGTGGAAAAAGGTTATTAAGTGACTTAAAAGAATAATTAAAGATAAACTTAGGAAAAGTCACTTAAGTAATTAAAGTGAATGTGGAATTAGATGAGAAAAAGGATAAAAACATAAGATCAAACTTAGGAAAAGTCACTTAATTAATCAAAATGAATGTGAAATTAGAAGCAAAAAGGTGTTTTAAGTGACTTAAGTGATTATTAAGTCAAAACTTATGAAAAAGTGAGTTAATTAATAAAGTGAGCAGGAAATTAGATGAGGAGGGGAGTATAAAGGAGAAAAGTTGTTCTAATTCACCATTATGCATGAGTTGAGCTGAGAATTAGAACTTAGAGGAGAATTTAGACAAATTTCTTCATTTTTTGTGGATTTTTAGAGGAAACCACCACCATTGATAGATTTTGGTGTTGAGAGACACACCCTAGTCCATCGAAAGAATCACCCAGGTTCTTCATTAGGCTTCAGAGTATAGGATTGGATCCTTCCTTAAGGATTCACTTTATTTACAAGTTTAGGTTCAGGAAGATTATGATCAGAGATATAGTGTGGATTTATCTTGGCAATGTATTTTGGAGTGCATGCAACATATGCTTCTTGCATGTAGCAGATCCAAGCTTATTGCAACATATCCAAGCGATATCCTTCTTGCATGCAATAGATCTGAGCTTATTGCAGTAGATCCGAGCTATATCCTTCTTGCATGTAGCAGATCCGAGCTATATCATTCTTGCATGCAACAGATCCAAGCTTATTGCCACAGATCATAACTATATCCTTCTTGCATGCAACAGATCTGGGATTATTATAGCAGATCCGAGATATATCCTTTTTGCATGCAATAGATCCAAGTTATATCCTTCTTGCATGCAATAGATCCGAATTGCATGTGTTGTCTAGGGAGAGGGTGACCTAATGGGAACAAATTTCATCAGATTTTGAGGAGCATAGCTATCGGATCTCAGTTTTTCGTTGGTTTCAGTAGTTGCATGCAACATTCCTTCCATGCATGTAGTATATTCGACTTGCATGTTACATATCGTCTGATGCATGTTATAAATTGGTATTCTACTTGTCTTCCTTGGTACTGTAGGATATTTTTATCTCCGTTACAATCTAATTAGGCCTTCTGAGATTGATTTCAAGTATTTCCTGTATTAGTATTTATTGTTATTTAATAAAACAAAATGAGTTATCTATGGATCCCACAATGCCATGCATACTACACACGAGAACATAAAACTAAACAAACACATCTAAAAACCAAAGAAACACATCCAGAAACATCGAGAGTATCAGATATGCAACAAAACATCCAATAGTAGCAGTAAATATAAAGATCCAGGGATCAAGGATATTTCATGTTTTCTAGTGTTTTGGTTTTGAATGGGGTTGGGGGGTGTGACCCCAACCTAACAAGCAAATGTTGGTCTCTAAGAAAAATTGGTCACCTGTGTCTATGGTGGGTGACCAAGAGGTGGGTTAATGTAGAGTGAGTTTAAGTTAGGGTATGCCCACTTCTACATTTGTTATGGAGGCTCTGGAGAGGGTGTGTAGCTAGGTGATAATGTATATCATGCATGTGGTGTGTAGGGAGATGAAGGACCATAGGAGGTAAGAGGTTCATACATGTTGGAGGGTCCGAATAAGGGATGAGTGTTCCTAATTTTAAGGGGGTATATGGTCTAAATTAAGATGAAAAAGTCATAAAGCTATAAAATTAATAGATTTCCCATGTGGATAAAGGAGAGGCCCACCTCCTCATTAATTAATTGGGCTAACATGTTGCCCATATGGGTCAAAGAGAGTCCCATCTCTTCATTATTGTGTTGGGTTTTATTTTCCACTACTTAGTTAGCTGGGTAGTTAGATCTATTATTATAATAATAGAGACTCATTTAATGAGCTATTCCCATTATTATATCTGGTTTTGTTTTCCACTACTTAGTTAGTTGGGTAGTTAGATCTATTATACTAATAATAGAGACTCATTTAATGAACTCTTTTTTACTTTGTCCAGTGGACCATTTTGTAATGCTATATAAAGGTCTAACAATCCTTCTCATAATATCAAGTTACTCATTTTGGCTTCTCTCATATTTTCTATTGTTCATTGTGATATTAATTAGCTCTGAGTGATATACTAATAATTAGTTTTAGAGGTGAGGCTCCCAAGTACTTCATTTACATACTTTTTTTGTCCATTCTTCTTTTCATGCAAGAATGACATGTCTAAGCTCCTCTTCTCTCGACATTCAAGCCATCCAGATCTCAGCCCCCGAGATCCGGATCAATGAGGTTTGTCATATATATAAGTGTCAATGTGTTGTTGACTTAAGGGTGGAGAAGCATGTTGTACATATCCGA
Source organism: Picea engelmannii (assembly GCA_009831015.1). Lineage (NCBI taxonomy): Eukaryota > Viridiplantae > Streptophyta > Pinopsida > Pinales > Pinaceae > Picea > Picea engelmannii. Next base: position 155,409 of record ML804254.1, on the reverse strand, counting down.
TTAGGCCATCAACGACATGTCTTAATGTGGTGGTCATTGAGGGGAAATGAGGTGCATCAAGTATGTAGATATTCATATAATTTGTTTTTGTGTACATTCGATTAAGTCTGAGGGGGAAGTCTATTGCATTAGCCTTGGTTTGGGGGTTGGGGAATATGACCTCTCGTATTATTCATTATAGTAGCGACTTAATCATGTACAAAGTGATTTAGCAGGTAAGTTTACGTATTTACATAACCATTGACAATGTCACCATGGGTGTATGTAGTTGGTGATAAAGGTAGAAGTGAGTTTCCTGAATATGACGCTTAGTCCTTTATCAATTTCTTGACGAACAAGGAGATGGAAATAGACCAAAAACTTGATTGTGAATATTTTTAAATCCCAAAATTTCTTCATAAAAAATTAAATGTACCAATTGATAGCGGATACTATTAAAACCTGAAAATTTTTAAGAGGTTGAAAGAAAGTGATTAATCTAATATTATTTATTTTCTTCTAACAAAGCAATTCAAGTGTACTTAATAGTTAGTTGCTAGAAACCCTTTTTAATATAAAAATAAATAAATAATATTATTTAATATTTAAAAACTTAAAAACTTATAACTTTTTCCAAATTGACACGTGTAATAATTTATTATTATTTAAGTAACCAAGAAGTCATGACACTCCAAATCCAAATATCATGTTAGAAGAAAATAAATAATATTATATTAGTCACTTTCAACCTCTTAAAAATTCACGTCTATAACCATTCATTTTTAAGAATTTTAATATGTTGATGGGGTCCACTAACACTCGAAGAGTGGCGCGTCATAATGGAAGGCAACAACACCATCTGTCAATGCTCGTTGCTAACCAATGAGGGTCAACCCACATATCTTAACAACTCCCTCGCGATTACAAGTTTACCCTAGTTTAAATGTTGAAAAGTTCAAGAGTTATATTTAATATTAAGATATGTTCAAAATCTTAATTTATTCTCTAGTCTCTATTCAATCTTTACTCGAGACTCGCTCCCACCTATGATGAAAGCTCATTCGGGAGATCCTTTTTATTTAGATTTGCTTCTTTAATTTCCTATAGGTGTTTCTATTTGTAGAGAGCATGTTTATCATCAAAACAATTTATCTTTTACACATAAAAGTTTCCTTACACCTTAACTTAACTAGTTTCTTTATTTTCTTACACATAAAAGTTTCTTTATTTGCCTACACATAAAAGTTTCATAGCAAATCACATTTTCAAAGTGTATTCTAGTAGTTTAAGATACTTTAGTAGGCTCGAAGGGGTGAATCCCTACACTTTGGTCCCTCTTGACATTGAAAGAGTGCCAAAGATGACCCCACAAAAACTAGAGAGGGATGCTCCATCCTTATTGTTGATTCTCGAAACTTGGATACCCTAACACATCTGAAAGGACTCATGTCGAAAACATAGACAACACCTTTACATAAGATCCTATTCTCTTTGGCAAGAAAATCTATCTGGACATAGATAACAACACCCTGTTAGAATGATCCCTCTCTCCCTCACCATAGAGACATAATCCTCGCTCACTAGAGGGGAGTCCACTAAGAACCATGGATTCCAACCCAACAACCCATAACCCATTTTTTGGTTCCCTCAATTTACTTGACCTCAATCAACTCACAAATGACCCCATCACACACAATGACAATTGGGTAGACATGCCATGTAAGCTCCCTTATGACTTAACACAATTTGAGGGAAAATTACATAAATACCCTAACGCCCACATAACCACATACCAATTATGGTGTGGATCAATCAACCTCAAAGAGGACACCATTAGGCTCAAACTTTTTCAATAGACTTTAATAGGATCCGCTACCAATTGGTACATTTAACTTCCCATGAAGAAATTTTGGGATTTAAAAACACTCACAATCAAGTTTTTGACCTATTTCCATCTTCATGCTCACTAAGAAGCTGATAATGAACTCCTCACCACATTGAGGAAACCAAGTTCTACCCTTATCACCAATCACATACACCCATGGTGACATTGTCAGTGGTTATGAAAACACATAACCTTACCCACTAAATTACTTTGTACATGGTCAAGTCTCTACTACCACAAATAACATGAGAGGCCCTATTATCCAACCCCCAAACCAAGGCTAATGTAATAGACGTCGCCCTCGAACTTGAGCCATTGTACACAAAAATAACTTGTATGAATATCTACATACTTGATGCACCTCACTTCCCTCATTGACCACCACATTAAGACATGGTGTTGATGGCCTAATCAGATATGTCCAACATACTTTTCCACCCTTAAATCAACAACATATTGACACTTATATGTATGACAAACCTCATCCCTTACTCGAACCATCCAACCTGTATAGACATCATACCTCATATGGACCTTCATTTCCCTACGAACCACATGCCTTATATGCATTACCACCTTGTTACACACCCTCTCTAGGCCCTCCATCACCAATGTGGCAATGGGCATGCCCTAACTTAAACTTACTCTACATTAACCCACATCTTAGTCACCCACCACAAACATAAGCGACCAATTTTTCTTAGGAGAGCACCATTTTCTTATTAGGTCGGGGTCACATCCCCCGGCCCCATTTACAACCAAAACACTAGGAAACAACCCGACCAAGGATGCAATAACAACAACACTTAGAACCCCATTCAAGGAGGCACATACTCTATAACCCAAATCGAAACCAAAAATCTAAACAAGGAAATTGGGCCACAAAACCCCGACAATGGAACAACCACCCCCATGTAACATGCAACCATTACATTCACCAATTACTGGTGATGCCAAAAATTAGTAGGCGGTTTGGCACATTGTACTCAAGTGAGGGACCTCCTCCACCACCTTAACTAACTATCAGTCAAAATCACTTCCCACAAAGTCAACAAATTCTTATCATGCACCTACCCCCTGATGACGATAGGGAGAAGCTTTACCAACCCATACATGATGTCTTCATCATGTCCATAGGTAGTCCACTTTTAATGTCTAATATCTACAACCTTCCTATGTTCACCATCTCCATCAATTCCATTAATGGTTGGTCTATACCATACCAATGCGACATGGAGAATATAACAACCTTTTTCCATCCATGTACGAATTCCATGCTCCCTCCTTTTGTAGGTATTGAAGCCACTCCTTTGGAAAAATCCACATACAAGAGGTGTTCCAATGCCTCCCACCCTTAATTGTTAACAACCTAGCAACCCCGGTATATCCTCTCTCTCTCACACACAAGGGATCATTACTAGAGAGGTTGTCGCGTGAAGGAAACCTAGAGAATAATATTTCAAAGGTTAGAAAGACGAGGACCTCATATCTGCATAAGGATACACTTCTCATGGACATAGGAGCTCAATATCCCTTCATCCCCAAGGGCCATCCTTTGTTTCCCCCCCACTCGGACATGTTGGTGAACCCATTATGGCTACCATGATTCTCGTGGGGGTATCCAATCCTCTAAAGTCATCTTGGAGTTACACTTGGGCCTAATTGCATGAGTTTGCTCCACCAAATTTACTAAAGACTTTCCCTTGGCCCCAATTGCATGAGCTCCCTTGATTCCATTGGCAAGATGACCCACAAGTTCAAAAAATGGAATGTTGATTGTTGAGATTTGGGTACCAAGGAAAGTGGTCCCCTTGTGTTTGTGAGGCTCTAAACACAAAGGGGGGGGGAGTATTACCCTCATGATTGTACTTTATATTATAATTTCATTTTGACTTTATTAACTTAAGTCTAAAGTGACTTTATTCACTTAAGTCATAAAGTGACATTGATTTCACTTAAATGTTAATTAATGAACATAACGTGAAACTATGGAAACTTAAGTGAGTTTATGAGATCTAATCTCATCCACTCATCTTGGGGAAAAGATTATATCTAATTTGAGCCCTTGGTTTCTAGGTTATCCTTAAGGATTAGGCTAAAGGAGGGAACAGAGGGAAAAGTGAGATTCATTCATTCACTTGGAGTAAGAGTGAAAGAGGAAGAGAGGAGAAGAGAACTCGGAGAAGAGGAACAACAAGGGTGCACCATTGTTGAGGAGGCTTGAGCTTGAGGAGGCGCTTTGGTGAAAGGCTATGTCGCATGAGTTAGTGGTGTCTTCTTACCTGGAGCGTGAGCTAGTAGGAGGGCACACTCAAGGAATGAGGGAACAACTAACAAGGGAGAGGGAACACTTGTATGTGTGTGCATTTGTGTCTTGAGGGCACACCCTTTTGGAAAAAGGGGTGCAATTTTAAATCCAGCATGAAAGGGCTTCAAGGAGGGTGCTTCACTACTTTCAGTCAGGAAAAGCATCGAGAGGGGCGCAAGTCTATTCTAGCAGGCACAAATAAAGAGGGGACTCCATCGCAAGCTTGAGAAGAGTTGCTTATGTATCAGGTTCCATTGTTTCATTTCTTTTATTGTATCTTTTGCTTGAAGAATCCATAATATATCTATCTCTCATACTAGTTTTCCCCATGGGAGTTTTTCCAGGGTCATGTTGACCAAAAACACTTGTGTACATTTGTCATGGTTGCTTAGTATTTTCATCATGTAGTTGCTTAATATTCTAGAGGTGTATTTGATGTTTAATGCATGTTAAATAAGGCTATCTTGGAAAAAAATCTATCCATCATTAAACCTTATAACAAGAGGTAGTAAAGTCTAGAATCAAATCAAAGTTTAAGGGAAAGTTTCAGAGTGGGAAAATTTCATATTTGTTGGTTGTTTTTGATAGGGAAAAAATTGTCCTAAAAACAGTGAGAAAAAAGTTTGAAAGTACCTAGAACTTAGTTCCCAACAAGAGGTCATTTGACAAGCATGTTGGGAAGCCCCAGGATCCTCAAATTTCTTCATGGTATCAGAGCCTGAGGGAAAAAGAGGTGGTTGACTTTTTGGAGAAAATTGTTGGAAGATTTCTCACTTGCGTGGAAGCTTCTTTTTTTCACACTTGAGTTTTATGTGTTGGAGGATTTGTTGTGTTTCTTAGTTTTAGTTGGTTAGAGTGTATCAGTTTTAGCATCTAATGATAACCATGTTGGTGGCAGGTTTGAGGGTAGAGGATAGGCTTGTGGGGGAAATAAATTGGTGCCTGTGGAAGGCCAGAATAGTCTTGATTCTGGAGGAGGGAGAGCTATTTGACATTGTGGAGAATCTTGTAGTACCTCCTACAGAGGCAGTGCTCATGGTTGAGTTCGGAATGAGGAACATCAGGGCGAAGAGGACTATCCTTGATGCGGTCAAGGACCATGTTGTACCTCATGTTTCTGGTAAAGAGTTTGCATTTCATATGTGGAATCCATTATGCGCTCTTTACTAGAGTCCTAACCAGAATCATAAGATGGTGCTCTAGGAGAAGCTAAGGGGCACCAAGATGAAGAAGAAAGATACAGTTACATAAGTCCTTATGAATTTTCTAAAATTTGTGATGAGTTGGCAACAGTCAGCGAGATAGTTGATCCCTCAGAGTTGGCGAGGACAACCTTAAATGGATTTTCCAAACCTTAGGAGAGTTTTCTGTGAGGCATTGTGGCTAGAGAGAATATGTCCAATTGGGAGAGGATATTGGATGACTTTGTGCAGGAGGATCTTAGAGTTGGCTTTGGATCTTATAGTCAGGGTGGGGATGGTGATTAGGGTGATATTTCTCTTGTGGCTAAGGAAAAGAAGAAGACAAAGCGGTGGCCCAAAGGTGGGGACACGAAACAACAATCGAGACAAGATGAGAAACAGATGGATATGAGAAAAGTGATATGATTTTCTTGTAACCATTTGGGGCACTATGCTGGACAACGTCCCAACAGCAACAACAACAAGAATTTGGGTGGTACTGCAATGAAAACAAAGGAGAAGGAGTTTTCCTTCTAGTTTGAGAGGGAGTGCTCCATGATAGTTTGTTGTTCGACAATTGAGACACCATCCAACGTCTCATATATTGACAATGGATCATCGAGTCACAAGTCAAGTGTGAGATAAAACTTCACTGATCTCAAAGATCCATATATTAGGTTGGAGATAATGCTTGCAGATGACACCATTGTGAGGGAAGTCAGGCGTGGCACAATATCATTTCAGAGGGATTGTATGCCACCCTTGGTTTTCAGGGATTTATTGTATGTCTCAGGGTTGAAGAATAATCTTATTTTAGTTTCCTCCATCCAGGATAAGGGACTTGAGGTGTCGTTCCGAGGGGCGAAGTCCTCATTCACCCTAAGGGGTCCAGTCTCACTTCTGGCAGATTGATTGGGGTGAGAGAGGGGAACCTTTATAGATTTCTTTTCCAGCCCTTGTATGCTTTGATGAGTAGAAAAAACAATGAGTTGTGTGAGTTGTAGCATCGTAGGATGGCTCACCAACATCATGGAGCTCTGAGATTGCTAAGAGATATTGTAACTGGGATTCCACAGTCTAGCATTGAGCATCAAGCAGTGTGCAAAGGGTGTGCTCTTAGGAAGTACACCAAGACTATCTTTCCAAGCAGTGACAATAGATCAAATGGGGTACTAGACTTGATAAAAATAGATGTTTGTGGGTCCATGTCATGTGTTTCCTTGGGTGGTCGAGAGTATTATGTTACTTTTATTGATGACCACTCCAGGAAGACCTGAATCTTTTTCCTGAAGACCAAGAGTCAGGTCTTCAAGAGGTTTCAAGAGTTCAAATCTCTTGTGGAGAACCAAACAGGAAGAAATATCAAGGTCTTTCAGTCAGATAATGGAGGTGAGTATACCTCCATGAAATTTGTAGAGTTCTGTACCGAGCATGGTATCAGAAGGCAATTGATCATTCCTTACAACCCTAAAGAAAATGGGGTTGTAGAGAGGAAGAGTAGGGACATAGTGGGTGCAACGAAGACTGTGTTTCATGATCAAGCACTGCCATTCTACTTGTGGGAAGAGGCTTGCAACACTACAGTTTATCAATAGAACAAGAGTCCCCATAGATATTTGTGGAGGAAGACTCTTGAGGAGGCCTTCAACGAGAGTAGTCCTGATGTTGAGAACCTGTGAATATTTGGGTTCTCTACATTCTCTCATGTTTCCTCCGAGAAGAGGACAAATCTGGATCCCACTGAAGAGAGAGGGATTCTAGTTGGATACTCAGAGGTCTCAAAGGCCTACATGATATACATTCCAACACTAAGGAGAGTGGTGGTGAGAAGAGATGTCAAATTCAAGGAGGATAGATCCTTCAGGAGGTTACTTGAGTCGAGAGACAAAGTTGAGGAGGTCCCACAATTATAGAGTGATGCTTCATAGGGGACACAACCTCAAGCATCGAGTACACCGAGTTCAGGGTTGATTTGTCCACCCGGGATAGGTTAAGAGTCACAGTTTCCAAGTATACAGATATTTGGTGCATGTGCTTTAGCATCACATAATATTGATCAGATATCTGTGCATGATACACAGAGGTATGAGGAGACTACTTAGCTAGAGGTTACTACAGGGAAGATGAAACAGAAATGGTTTGAGGAGATCATGAAGGAGGCAAAGGAGTATGTTGGAGAGCTTCATAGGTTGATGACAGAGAACATGGTGCTAGATAGGTTTCGGTCCCACTTGGATATGGTGACGAGCAAATAAGAGTTAGAAGACAATTTTTATGAGCAAGTTACAGATTTACTCACCGAGGCCTTGCCAAGGGGCAAGGATGTCCACTTCAGGGACACGTTTGGAGGGGTGAGTGACACTTTCCTCGGTAAGAGGGAGTGTTGAGATTTGGGTACCAAGGAAAGTGGTCCCCTTGTGTTTGTGAGTCTCTAAACACAAAGGGGGAGAGTATTACCCTCATGCTTGTACTTTATGTTATAATTTCACTTTGACTTTATTCACTTAAGTCTAAATTGATTTTATTCACTTAAGTCATAAAGTGACATTAATTTCACTTAAATATGAATTAATGAACATAAAGTGAAACTATGGAAACTTGAGTGAGTTTATGATATCTAATTCATCCACTCATCTTAGAGAATGGATTAGATCTAATCTAAGCCCTTGGTTTCGAGGTTATACTTAAGGAGGCAAAGAAGGGAAAATTGAGATTCATTGATTTACTTGGAGTTAGAGTGAAAGAGAAAGAGAAGAGAAGAGAAATTGGAGAAGAGGAAGAACATGGGCACACCATTGTTGAAGAGGCTTGAGCTTGAGGAGGCTATGACGCATGAGCTAGTGTTTTCGTCTTACCTAGAGTGTGAGCTACTAGGAAGGCACACTAAAGGAGTGAGGGCACAACTAGAAAGGGAGATGGCACATTTGTGTCTTGAGGGCGCATTTACTTGGAGAGGGTTTGCTTGGGAGAGGGCACACCTTTGTGTAAAAATGGGCGCAAGTTTACATCTAGCAGGATAGTGATTCAAGGAGGGAGCTTCACTACTTTCAGTTAGGTAAAGAATATAGAGGGGCACAATTCTACTCTAGCAGGAAAAAAGAAAGAGGGGACTCCATTGTTTCATTTCTTTGATTGTAGATTTTTCTTGAAGACTCCATAAGATATCTATCTCTCTTAATAGTTTTCCCCATGGGGATTTTTCCAGGGTCATGTTGACCAAAAAAACTTGTGTACAACATTTGTCATGGTTTCTTGGTATTTTCAACTTGTAATTGTTAAATATTATAGAGGTGTATTTGATGTTTAATGCATGTTAAAGAAGGATAACTTGTACAACAAACTATCAATCATTGAAAATCAAAACAAGAGGCACTAAAGAGCATCAAATCAAAGGTTAAGGGAAGATTTCAGAGTGGGTAAAGTTCATATTTGTTGGCTGTTTTGGACAGTAAGAAAATTGTCCTAAAAATAGTGAGGAAAGAGTTTGAAAGTACCTAGAACTTAGTGCCCAACAAGAGGTCATTTGACAGGCCTGTTGGGCAGCCCCATGATCCTCAAATTTCTTCAGATGGGGGAAATAACAATGTGCTAAATTTACCAATGAAACATGCCCTCATTAACTTTATTTATTTGTTCTACCGAGAGAAATGAAATGCACTATACAACCTAGTATGGATGAGTTGTGTAATGTAACGTAATGCTAATATATTAAAATTAAAGAAAAATTGAGGTCCATAAGATAATAATGAGAAGAATAAAAATAAAAAATGGTTATAATAAAAAATGTGATAATGATGATGTCTTTTAATGTCCATTACATTGCCTTGGTCTCTAGAAGAGAGAGTGAACAAAGAAAACTAGGAAATTAAAATACTTAGTTACTTATTTACACTTGTGTTTAGATACAAGTTTAGATTAACAATAAAGTCTTTGAGCTTAGTTTGGTTGTATTGATTTAGGATTTTATTAACAAAATTATAATTTGCATATATCTCTATAGGCACATCTAATACTATTGTATAAAGGGAATCTTACAAGGAAATGTAGTAATACTAATAACAAAAAAATAAACATGGATAAATGCATGCTAACCTTGAATTTTTTAAGCATTTAGAGGTTTGTGGTAGATCCATCTTAACCTTGATTTTTTAAGTATTGAGAGGCTTGTGCTCAAGTTTCTTCTTGATACCTCTTGTTTCTCTTGGTGCTTAAGAGAGCATGGGTTAAGTAGGTTTAAGCTAATTTATTAAAAGACTTTTACATTCTTATTTAAGCTACTTTATAAGATTTCTTCTTTGATCCCACTCCGTACTTAGTAGTTTAGGAGAGGAGATGGATTTAAACTTGTTTAAAAAATGCATTCTAGAATCTTGTTGCATTTAGAAAAACAATATACACTCAACAACATAGTTTAGTTGACATGAGTCACATATAATGGTGAGTGGGTGGTAAACCCAATAAATTAAAACGGGAAAAATTGCATTGTAGACATTAATAATAATAATAATAATAATAATAATCTATTTTTAAGGTCACTGCCAAGCTACACACCAAATTTGTGTATGAGACCCCCTCGCCTAGCGATTTTATTGGTAAAGTCTACAGAGGTATACATACCCTACCCCCATCTAGATTTGAACATGTGACCTCTTAGGAGGAAACACATGTTCTTAACCATTATGCACTTAACAACATAGTTTAGTTGACATCGGTCACATATAATGGTGAGTGGGTGGTAAACTCGATAAATTAAAGTGGAAAACAATCTAAGGAAAGAAGAGGCCTATATAAAAGGAAAAAAAAAGAATATAAATTCATCTTTAACTTGGATTTTTTAAGCATAAAAATTATGAGCACTATTTTTTTTGCAGATCTTTTAAACATATTTTTATTTCTAACATAACTCATTTTTATTAGAATCTTGTCTATTCCAGGGATGGAATTTGAAGTGTGGGTAATTTTCAAGTCAAATACAACTACAAATTCTTCCAAACCTTCAACATTCTAGGTTAAAAGTGTGAAAACTGACATTGAAGTAGTCAAAACTGTGAAATTTGATGGGCCATTTAATTTTGAAATTCCAATCCTGGTTGGTGTTTTAACTTGGATTTTTTTAACATCTAAAGTTTAAGCCTTGTTTCTATTGGAGATATTTTTAACACCAATTTTTTTAGCATGCTTCATTTTTATTACAATCTTGTCCATTTCGAAAGAAACAAGGTGTACTATGCAATCTATATTCTAGATTTTTTAAACACTAAAAGTTCAAGCATTATTTTTATGTGAGATCTTTTAAACACCAAAATTTTCACACATATGCACATGTCTCATTTTATATTTTAAACACCAAAATTTATGCCTCATTTTTATCCCAAATCTTTTCAACATTGAAATTGGCGTTGTTTAACCATTCTACGTTTTTGCATTTTTCACCGACAATATAAATCTAGGTGAAATCACCCATTTTTGTTGTAAAAAATGAATTTTTCAATGCATTAATGGATTCAACATTGTCAAAAACCCCTAGAGTGCTTCTTATTTATTAGTATCTATCTCAAGATCCATAATTATCTTGTCACTTTCCAATGTAGTTCAATTGATATGTGTCTTGTGGGGTAACAATGTGCACTTTACAATGTAGTTTGGTTGACATGTGTCTTGTGGAATTCTTTGGTTGATGGTAGTTTGGTTAGCATGTGTCTCTTGAAATTATTTGATTGATGGTAGCTGGGTAGTAACCACTATAAATTAAAAAGGAAAAAATTAACATTAAATATTAATAAAAACTAAAAAGAAATAGTTATATATAAAAGAATAAAAAACTTAATTTAAACAATCAAAGTCTACCTTAATAATTTACATAGTTTCATCATTTTTATCTTATATTTTACCAAATATTTACTCATACACATCAATTTTTTAATATCTATATAAATGATAAAAGACAAATCCTTTGCATTACTAATTAAGGAAATTATTAAAAAAAGGAAAAAAAAAACATATGGAAATTGAAATCATGGTGTTCTAGAATCATTATATGTGAAGAAATGAGGTGCATTATACATATTAGTATTGTAGATATCATAAAGTATGGAGTCATGGGGTTGTCTAATTGTGTTATGAGGGAAACCATTATGCATCTTAGACTTGCATTTTGCATATTAGTATTGGAGAGATTGTAGCGTGACTTAATCAATTGCCTTAATATATATATTTATATATATAACACTACTTACAATATATATATTCCAAGTCACTTAATCAATTGTCTTAATATATATATTTATATATATAACACTACTTACAAGATATATATTCAAAGTAGCATAGATCGATTTTAATTATAGATATAGAGTGAAGATGGACCAATGATATCAAGTATATATAATACTATGATTCTAAGTAGGATAGATCCATTTTAATTAGAGATCTTTCAAGTATGAACGGCTTCAAAACCCCTAAACCCACCTTTAAATTACATTTATCAATTGTTAAAATTACCTTTTTACTCATACACATCAATCTTTTAATCTCTATATAAATGATAAAGACACATAGTTTGCATTACTAATCTCTATACACATTAATTTTTTAATCATACATCATAGTCTTGATTCTGGAGGAGGGAGAGCTATGGGACATTATGGAGAATCCCGTAGTACCTCCTACAAATGCAGTTTTCATGGCTGAGTTCCAAATGAGGAACATCAAGGCCAAGAGGACTATCCTTGATGTGGGTTGTACCTCATGTTTCTAGTAAAGAGTTTGCATTTTAGATGTGGCAGTCATTATGCGGTCTTTTCCACAGTCCTAACCAGAATTGGAATATGGTGCTCTAGGAGAAGCTAAGGGGCACAAAGATGATGAAGAAAGATACAATTACCTCAGTCCTTATGATATTTTCTCAATTTTGTGATGAGTTGGCAACATTCAACGAGATAGTTGATCCCTTAGAGTTGGCGAGGACAGCCTTAAATGGCTTATCCAAACCTTGGGAGATTTTTGTGCGAGGCATCGCAGCTAGAGAGAATATGCCCAGTTGGGAGAGGATATGGGATGACTTTGTGCAGGAGGAGCTTATAGTTGGCTTTGGATCTTATAGTCAACAATAGGGTGGGGATGGTGATTAGGGTGATCTTGCTCTTGTGGCTAAGGGAAAGAAGAATACCAAGCAGTGGCCCAAAGGTGGGGCCAAACAACAATAGTTGAGACATGATGAGCAACAAACATATATGAGAAAAGTGAGATGCTTTGCTTGTAACCAGTTGGAGAACTATGCTGGACAGTGTCCCAAGAAGAATAAGAAGAAGAAGAAGAAGAATTTGGGTGGTACTGCAAGGACAATAGAAGAGGAGGGGTTTTCCGTCCAGTTTGAGAGGGAGTGCTCCTTGATAGTTTGTTGTTCGACAATTGAGACACCCTCCAAAATCTAGTATATTACCAATGGAGCATCGAGTCACATGTCAGGTATGATAGAGAACTTCACAAATCTCAGAGATCCAGATATCAGGTTGGAGATAATGCTTGGAGACAACACCATTGTCAGGGCCATCGGGCGTGGCATAATATAATTTCAGAGGGAGTGTATGTTACCCTTGGTGTTCATGGATGTATTGTATGTCTCAGGGTTGAAGAAGAATATTATTTCAGTTTCCTCCATCCAGGATAAGGGGCTTGTGGTGTCCTTCAGAGGGAAAAATGTCCACATTCACCCAAAGGGGTCCAGTGTCACTTCTAGCAGAGTGATTCGGATGAGAGAGGGGAACCTTTATAGATTGATTTTCTAGCCCTTGTATGCTTTGATGAGTGGCAAAAACAATCATTTGTGTGAGTTGTAGCATCGTAGGATGGCTCACCAACATTATGGATCTCTGAGATAGTTGAGAGAGATTGTGGTACGGATGGAACAATTTAGCGTTGAGCATCAAGAGGTGTGCAAAGCGTGTTCTCTTGAGAAGTACACCAAAACTATTTTTCCCAACAGTGCAAGTAGATCATTTGGGGTACTAGAATTGCTACACACAGATTTGTGTGGTCCCATGTCATGTGTTTCCCTGGGTGGTTGAGAGTGTTATGTTTCTTTCATTGATGACCACTTCAGGAAGAGATCGATATTTTTCTTGAAGACCAAGAGTCAGGTTTTCAAGATGTTCCAAGAGTTCAAAGCTCTTGTGGAGAACCAAAAAAGAAGAAATATCAAGGTCTTTCAGTTAGATAATGGAGGTGAGTATACCTCCACGAAGTATGCAGAGTTTTGTAACGAGCAGGGTATAAGAAGGAATATGATTGTTCCTTACAAACCTCAGCAGAATGGGATTGCAGAGAGGAAGAGCAGGGACATAGTGGGTGCAACGAGGAGTATGTTGCATGATAATGAACTGCCATTCTACTTGTGGGAAGAGGCTTGCAGTACTGCAGTTTATCTGTAGAACAAGAGTCCCCATAGATATTTGTGGAGGAAGACTCTCGAGGAGGCCTTCAACGAGAGAAGGCATGATGTTGAGAACCTGCGCATATTTGGGTGCTCTACATTCTCTCATGTCCCCTCTAAGAAGAGGAAAAATCTAGATCCCACTACAGAGAGAGGGATTCTAGTTGGATACTTAGAGGTCTCAAAGGCTTACATGATCTACATTCCAACACTAAAGAGAGCAGTAGTGAGGAAAGATTTCAGATTCAAGGTGGATATATCCTTCAAGAGGTTACTTGAGTTGAGAGACAGAGTTGAGGAGGTCCCACAGTTACAGAGTGATGCTTCATGTCTAGTACACTGCGTTCTGGGGCGACTGGTCCACCCGGGACAGGCTCAAAGTCACAGTTTCCAAGTATATAGACAGCTAGTGCAGGTGTTGTAGGCTCACAGACTATTGATCAGAGATATGTGCATGAGACTCATAGGAATGAGGAGACTACTCAGTCAGAGGTTACTTCAGGGAAGAGGAAACCGAGATGGTTTAAGGAAATCCCGAAGGAGGAAAAGGAATATGTTGGAAAGCCTCAGAGGTTGATGAGACAGAGCAGGGCATTATATAGGTTTCTGTCCCACTTGGTTATGGTGATGAGAAAATAAGAGTTAGAGGCCACTTTTGATGAGCAAGTTTCATATTTACGCATAGAGGGCTTGCCAAGGGGAAAGGATTTCCACTTCAGAGAGAAGTTTGGAGGGGTGAGTGACACTTTCCTTGGTAAGAGGGAGTGTTGATATTTGGGTGCCAAGGAAATTCATCCCCTTGTGTTTGTGAGTCTCTAAACATAAAGGGGGAGAGTATTACCCTCATTCTTTTATTTTATTCACTTAAGTCATAAAGTGATATTAATTTCACTTAAATGTGAATTAATGAACATAAATTCAAACTAAGGAAACTTGAGTGAGTTTATGAGATCTAATCTCATCCATTCATCTTGGAGAAATGCTTAGATCTAATCTAAGCCCTTGGTTTCTAGGTTAGCCTTAAGGATTAGGATAAATGAGGCAAAGGAGGGAAAAGTAAGATTCATTCATTCACTTGGAGTTACAGTGAAAGAGAAAGAGAGGAGAAGAGAAATTGGAGAAGAGGAAGAACTAGGGTGCACCATTGTTGAGGAGGCTTGAGCTTGAGGAGGTTCTTTGGTGAGAGGCTAGGGTGCATGACCTAGTGGTTTCGTATTACCTGGAGCGTGAGATAGTAGGAGGGCACACTCAAGGAGTGAGGGAACAACTAGAAAGGGAGAGGGCACACTTGTAAGTGGGAAAATTTGTGTCTTGAGGGCACATTTACTTGGAGAGATTTTTCTTGGGAGAGGGCGCACCTTTGTGGAAAAATGGGCACAAGTTTACATCTAGCGGGAAAGGGCTTCAAGGATGGTGCTTCACTACTTTCAGTTAGGTAAAGCGTCTATAAGGGCACAAGTCTACTCTAGCAGGCACAAAGAAAGAGGGGACTCCATAGCAAGTTTGAGAAGATTTTCTTATGTATCAGGTTCCATGTTTTCATTTCTTTGATTGTAGATTTTTCTTGAAGACTCCATAATATATCTATCTCTCTTACTGGTTTTCCCCATGGGGGTTTTTCCAGGGTCATGTTGACAAAAAACCCTTGTGTACATTTGTCATGGTTGCTTAGTATTTTCAACTTGTAGTTGTTAAAGATTATATAGGTGTATTTGATGTTTAATGCATGTTAAAGAAGGATAGCTTGTAAAAAAAACTATACATCATTAAAAATTATAACAAGAGGCACTAAAGAGCATCAAATCAAAGGTTAAGGGAAGATTTCAGAGTGGGTAAAGTTCATATTTGTTGGCTATTTTGGACAACGAGAAAATTATCCTAAAAATAGTGAGAAAAGAGTTTGAAAGTACCTAGAACTTAGTGCCCAACAAGAGGTCATTTGATAGGCCTGTTGGGCAGCCCCAAGATCCTCAAATTTATTCAGATGGGGGAAATAACAATGTGCCAATTTTACCAACCAAACATGCCCTCATTAACTTTATTTATTTGTTCTACCAAGATAAATGAAATGCACTATACAACCTAGTATGGATGAGATGTGTAATGTAACGTAATGCTAATATATTAAAATTAAAGAAAAATTGAGGTCCATAAGATAACAATAAGAAGAGTAAAAACAAAAAATGGTTATAATAAAAAATGTGATAATGATGATGTCTTTTAATGTCCATTACAGTGCCTTGGTCTCTAGAAGAGAGAGTGAACAGAGAAAACTAGGAAATTAAAATCCCGAAGTTACTTATTTACACACTTGTTTAGATACAAGTTTGGATTCACAATAAAGTCTTTGAGCTTAGTTTGGTTGTATCGATTTAGGATTTTATTTACAAAATTGTAATTTGCAGATATCTCTATAGGCACATCTAATACTATTGTATAAAGGGCATCTTACAAGGAAATGTAGTAATACTAATAACAAAAAAATAAACATGGATAGATGCATGTTAACCTTGATTTTTTTAAGCATTTAGAGGTTTGTGGTAGATTCATATTAACCTTGATTTTTTAATTATTGAGAGGCTTGTGCTCGTGTTTCGTCTTGATCCCTCTTGTTTCTCTTGGTGCTTAAGAGGTCATGGGTTAAGCTGATTTAAGGTAGTTTATAAAACAACTTTTACATTCTTATTTAAGCTACTTTATAATATTTCTTCTTTGATCCCACTCTGTACTTAGTAGATTAGGAGTGAAGATGTATTTAAAATTGTTTAAAAAATGCATTCTAGAATCTTGTTGCATTTAGAAAAACAAGATACACTCAACAACATAGTTTAATTGACATGAGTTACATATAATGGTGAGTGGGTGGTAAACCCAATAAAATAAAATGGGAAAAACTGCATTGTAGACCCCACAAAAAATAGAGAGGGATGCTCCATCCTCATTGTTGATTCTCGAAACCTGGATACCCTAACACATACGAAAGGACTCATGTCGAAAACATAGACAACACCTTTACATAAGATCCCATTCTCTCTGGCAAGAAAATCTATCTGGACATAGATAACAACACCCTGTTAGAATGATCCCTCTCTCCCTCACCGTAGAGACATAATCCCTGCTCACTAGAGGGGAGTCCACTAAGAACCATGGATTCCAACCCAACAACCCATAACCCATTTTTTGGTTCCCTCAATTTACTTGACCTCAATCAACTCACAAATGACCCCATCACACACAATGACGATTGGGTAGACATGCCATGTAAGCTCCTTTATGACTTAACACAATTTGAGGGAAAATTACATAAATACCCTAACGCCCACATAACCACATACCAATTATGGTGTGTATCAATCAACCTCAAAGAGGATACCGTTAGGCTCAAACTTTTTCGATAGAATTTAATAGGATGTGCTACCAATTGGTACATTTAACTTCCCACGAAGAAATTTTGGGATTTAAAAACACTTACAATCAAGTTTTTGACCTATTTCCATCTTCATGCTCACTAAGAAGATGATAATGAATTCCTCACCACATTGAGGCAACCGAGTTCTACCCTTATCACCAATCACATACACCCATGGGGACATTGTCAGTGGTTATGAAAACACATAACCTTACCTGCTAAATTAGTTTGTACATGGTTAAGCCTCTACTACCACAAATAAAATGAGAGGCCCTATTATCCAACCCCCAAACCAAGGCTAATGTAATAGACGTCACCCTCGAACTTGACCCATTGTACACAAAAACAACTTGTATGAATATCTACATACTTGATGCACCTCACTTCCCTCATTAACCACCACATTAAGACATGGTGTTGATGGCCTAATCAGATATTTCCAACATACTTTTCCACCCTTAAATCAACAACATATCGACACTTATATGTATGACAAACCTCATCCCTTACTCAAACCATCCAACCTATATGGAAATCATACCTCACATGGACCTTCATTTCCCTACGGACCACATGCCTTATATGCATTACCACCTTGTTACACACCCTCTCTAGGCCCTCCATCACCAATGTGGCAATGGGCATGCCCTAACTTAAACTTACTCTACATTAACCCACATCTTAGTCACCCACCACAAACATAAGCGACCAATTTTTCGTAGGAGAGCACCATTTTCTTATTAGGTCGAGGTCACATCCCCCATCCCCATTCAAAACCAAAACACTAGGAAAAAACCCGACCAAGGATGCAATAACAACAACACTTAGAACCCCATTCAAGGAGGTACATACTCTATAACCCAAACCGAAACCAAAAATCTAAACAAGGAAATTGGGCCACAAAACCCCGACAATGGAACAACCACCCCCATGTAACATGCAACCATTACATTCACCAATTACCGGTGATGCCAAAAATTAGTAGGCGGTTTGGCACATTGTACTCAAGTGAGGCACCCTTTCCACCACCTTAACTAACTATGAGTCAAAACCCCTTCACACAGAGTCAACAAATGCTTATCATGCACCTACCCTCTGATGACTATAGGGAGAAGCTTTACCAACCCATACATGATGTCTTCATCATGTCCATAGGTAGTCCACTTTTAATGTCTAATATCTACAACCTTCCTATGTTCACCATCTCCATCAATTCCATTAATGGCTAGTCTATACCATACCAATGCGACATGGAGAATATAACAACCTTTTTCCATCCATGTATGAATTCCATGCTCCCTCCTTTTGTAGGTATTGAAGCCACTCCTTTGGAAAAATCCACATATAAGAGGTGTTCCAACGCCTCCCACCCTTAATTGTTAACAACCTAGCAACCCTGGTATATCCTCTCTCTCACACACACAAAGGATCATTACTAGAGAGGTTGTTGCGTGAAGGAAACCTAGAGAATAATATCTCAAAGGTTAGAAAGACGCGGACCTCATATATACATTAGGATACACTTCTCATGGACATAGGAGCTCAATATCCCTTCATCCCCAAGGGCCATCCTTTGTTTCCCCCCCACTCGGCCATGTTGGTGAACCCATTATGGCTACCATGATTCTCGTGGGGGTATCCAATCCTCTAAAGTCATATTGGAGTTACACTTGGGCCTAATTGCATGAGTCTGCTCCACCAAATTTACTAAAGACTTTCCCTTGGCCCCAATTGCACGAGCTCCCTTGATTCCATTGGCAAGACGACCCACAAGTTCAAAAAATGGAATGTTGATTGTTGAGATTTGGGTACCAAGGAAAGTGGTCCCCTTGTGTTTGTGATTCTCTAAACACAAAGGGGGGGGAGTATTACCCTCATGATTGTACTTTATATTATAATTTCACTTTGACTTTATTAACTTAAGTCTAAAGTGACTTTATTCACTTAAGTCATAAAGTGACATTGATTTCACTTAAATGTTAATTAATGAACATAACGTGAAACTATGGAAACTTAAGTGAGTTTATGAGATCTAATCTCATCCACTCATCTTGGAGAAAAGATTATATCTAATTTGAGCCCTTGGTTTCTAGGTTATCCTTAAGGATTAGGCTAAAGGAGGGAACAGAGGGAAAAGTGAGATTCATTCGTTCACTTGGAGTAAGAGTGAAAGAGGAAGAGAGGAGAAGAGAACTTGGAGAAGAGGAAGAACAAGGGTGCACCATTGTTGAGGAGGCTTGAGCTTGAGGAGGCGCTTTGGTGAGAGGCTATGTCGCATGAGCTAGTGATGTCTTCTTACCTAGAGTGTGAGCTAGTAGGAGGGCACACTCAAGGAATGAGGGAACAACTAACAAGGGAGAGGGAACACTTGTATGTGTGTGCATTTGTGTCTTGAGGGTGCACCATTTTGGAAAAAGGGGTGCAATTTTAAATCTAGCAGGAAAGGGATTCAAGGAGGGTGCTTCACTACTTTCAGTTAGGAAAAGCATCTAGAGGTGTGCAAGTCTATTCTAGCAGGCACAAAGAAAGAGGGGACTCCATCGCAAGCTTGAGAAGAGTTTCTTATGTATCAGGTTCCATTGTTTCATTTCTTTTATTGTATCTTTTGCTTGAAGACTCCATAATATATATATCTCTCTTACTAGTTTTGCCCTTGGGAGCTTTTCCAGGGTCATGTTGACCAAAAACACTTGTGTACATTTGTCATGGTTGCTTAGTATTTTTAGCATGTAGTTGTTTAATATTCTAGAGGTGTATTTGATGTTTAATGCATGTTAAAGAAGGCTAACGCGGAAAAAAAACTATCCATCATTAAACCTTATAACAAGAGGTAGTAAAGAGAATCAAATCAAAGTTTAAGGGAAAGTTTCAGAGTTGGGAAATTTCATATTTGTTGGTTGTTTTGGATAGGGAAAAAAATGTCCTAAAAACAGTGAGAAAAAAGTTTGAAAGTACCTAGAACTTATTTCCCAACAAGAGGTCATTTGATAGGCATGTTGGGAAGCCCCGGGATCCTCAAATTTCTTCATGGTATCAGAGCCTGTGGGAAAAAGAGGTGGCTGATTTTTTGGAGAAAATTGTTGGAAGATTTCTCACTTGCGTGGAAGCTTCTTTTTTCGCACTTGAGTTTTATGTGTTGGAGGATTTGTTGTGTTTCTCAGTTTTACTTGGCTAGAGTGTATCAATTTTAGCATCTAATGATAACCATGTTGGTGGAAGATTTGAGGGTAGAGGATAGGCTTGCGGGGGAAATAAATTGGTGCCTATGGAAGGCCAGAATAGTCTTCATTCCGAAGGAGGGAGAGATATTTGACATTGTGGAGAATCTTGTAGTACCTCCTACAGAGGCAGTGCTCATGGCTGAGTTCGGAATGAGGAACATCAAGGCAAAGAGGACTATCCTTGATGCGGTCAAGGACCATGTTGTACCTCATGTTTCTGGTAAAGAGTTTGCATTTCATATGTGGAAGCAATTATGCGCTCTTTACTAGAGTCCTAACCAGAATCATAAGATGGTGCTCTAGGATAAGCTAAGGGGCACCAAGATGAAGAAGAAAGATATAGTTACATTAGTCCTTATGAATTTTCTCAAATTTGTGATGAGTTGGAAACAATCAGCGAGATAGTTAATCCCTCAGAGTTGGTGAGGACAACCTTAAATGGATTTTCCAAACCTTAAGAGAGTTTTCTATGAGGCATTGTGGCTAGAGAGTATATGCCCAGTTGGGAGAGGATCTAGGATGACTTTGTGCAAGAGGATCTTAGAGGTTGCTTTGGATCTTATAGTCAGGGTGGGGATGGTGACTAGGGTGATATTTCTCTTGTGGCTAAGGGAAAGAAGAAGACAAAGCAGTGGCCCAAAGGTGGGGCCAAGAAACAACAATTGAGACAAGATGAGCAACAGATGGATATGAGAAAAGTGAGATGGTTTTCTTATAACCACTTGGGGCACTATGCTGGAAAACGTCCCAACAACAACAACAACAACAATAATTTGGGTGCTACTGCGATGAAAACAGAGGAGAAGGAGTTTTCCATCTAGTTTGAGAGGGAGTGCTCCTTGATAGTTTGTTGTTCGACAATTGATACACCATCCAATGTATCATATATTGACAATGGAGCATCGAGTCACAAGTCAGGTGTGAGATAGAACTTCATTGATCTCAAAGATCCATATATCAGGTTGGAGATAATGATTGTAGACGACACCATTGTGAGGGAAGTCGGGCATGGCACAATATCATTTCAGAGGGATTGTATGTCACCCTTGGTGTTCAGGGATTTATTGTATGTCTTGGGGTTGAAGAATAATCTTATTTTAGTTTCCTCCATCCAAGATAAGGGACTTGAGGTGTCGTTCCGAGGGACAAAGTCCTCATTCACCCTAAGGGGTCTAGTCTCACTTCTAGAAGATTGATTAGGGTGAGAGAGGGGAACCTTTATAGATTTATTTTCCAGCCCTTGTATGCTTTGATGAGTAGAAAAAACAGTCAGTTGTGTGAGTTGTAGCATTGTAGGATGGCTCACCAACATCATGGAGCTCTGAGATTGCTGAGAGAGATTGTGACTAGGATTCCACAGTCTAGCGTTGAGCATCAAGAGGTGTGCAAAGGGTGTGCTCTTGGGAAGATGTAGTGTACCTTTTCACACTACCGAGGTTTTCAACCTCTCAATTACCATTCTGTACATGGAATTTTACATAATTCGTGCAGAAATTATCAGCAAATGCATTTAACACCATTAAACACATTTAAATTACAGAGTGAAACATATATGGTTACTACTATAATTAAACATTCCATAGCATTCCACAGTAACTCATTTACACAGCGGAAAACATGATACATGAACAACACAGTCATGCCAAATGTGATAAAAACATAATTCAGATACTTATCTTTGAACAGCTGTAGAATTCACCAACCAAGTGCAGGCCTTCCACGAACCTCCCAGCCTTAGACCACACTGTTCATCATCTCAACAGTGGGTCACCCCCGAGCTGGGACCGAGCTCCACCCCAAGGCAAGGAATCCTAGGCTAGGCTGAGGTTACAGGGAAGATAACACATACACAACACCAGGAAGAAAGCTCTCCCAGGAATATCCCACGCTCACTGCCCACAGACCCTCATTCCCCACATGCCTGTTCCACCCCAGGAGAGTGCACCTTCTCTGTCACCTAGATAGTCCTTCGGCTGCCAGTCTCCCTTACCTTGGGTTACAGGAACAGACCGAACCAGAATTCTCCGGGCTCTATGGCAACTACAGGGTTCCTTCCAGGAGTTATCTTCTCCCTCTGCGCACTCTCTCACCTGGAGGAGTCGCTCACAGGCCAACAAGCCTCACGCAGTCCAGTACTGCATGGTCACAACAATCCACGGGAAACACAGACAAATGCTTCCAAAAATGGTTCAACAATCACTGGATGATCTCACGGCATGATTTCGAAACAGGCTCCATGCACAGGCTAGCTCAGCCTTTTCCCCAACCACAAGGATTCTTCCACTGGAGTTCAACACAGGGTTCCGATTCAGGAAATGCGCTTCCGGGTTTGCTAGAATAGACACAGACTCATAGTTCGGGGCATGGGTGTACACGGTTTCTTCAGGCAAACACAGCTTAACGATTTCAGAGATAAACCAGGGTATTCTGGCAGATGGTGTACCAGTTCTACGCTCAGAGGTTCGGGTCAGAATGGAGGAGAGTGTCCCCCTCACGACTTACTTTCTCTATTTTATTTGCATGCACCAGGGTTGACACTTGTTACCCTGGGAACTGCATGCGTTTCATCCATACGCCTTCCTCCCACCACTTGGGAAATCACGGGTCCTTCCAAAAGGACTTAGGATAAAATAATGTGCACATGGCTTTTTAGGAAATAATATTAAAATATTATTCCAGGCCTAAGCCCCCTAGGCTTAGCCCCTAGGCTCATC
>ML804254.1:113907-132181 GCA_009831015.1 Picea engelmannii | reverse complement strand
TTATGATCTCATAAGTGAAGATTGAAAAAGGAGAATCACACCAAACTTATGATCTCATAAGTGGTGCGGGAGAAGAATTGAACATATGAAACTTATGATCTTGGGGGAAACTTACAGTCAGCCAAAGAAGAGTGATCAGTGAATCTGCTGTTATCCAGGTTGTGGATCTTTCGGGCAAGGGTTAGACGAAGAGGACTTGACGAAGCTGTCGCATTCGCATCTACGATTGTAAGTACTGCTGTCGTTATTCTCATTAATATGACATGCTTGGCCTGTTTCTTTCTAGTTTGTGTCTGATGTTACATGAACTTATCATCTAGTGATAGATCTGTTTTCAAGCTAATGTCAATAGAGTAGGAAGTAGTCATATCTTGTTTTGTCCACAGAACTCAGCGAGGAGCAAAAGATTGGAGCGCAACTCGGAGTGTGCAGGGACAAACGTCAATAACAGGTACTTCTATCATCCTTCCTTCTCATGTGTTAGTTTAGATAGATTTGGGAGAAATTCAGTGTCCACATTAAGCACTTTTCTGTCTAGGGTTAAGGTCAATCCTTAGAGGTGATCTACCTGTCCGCAGGGAGATTTTCCTACAACAATCCCACCACATGGATGCCTTTCCTTTCAGTTGGTACATTGCAATTCTTCCTTCTGCATGAGCAGAATAATTATGCAGCTGGAAGTATTTCTTCATACCAAGCAACCATGTCTCAGCATCTTCCTCCTTCTTATGCTCCCCATCAAATGTTGGAGGTTTAATTTTATTATCTCTCCTTTCAATTCCTCCCTTCCAGATTTTGATGTTTTTTGGTAGGTGATGGGCTTGAACTGCTGTGTGTCTTACTGTCGGAATGTCTTTGGGAGCGACTATGATGTAGGCTACCACTCCTCGATTTGATTCTTCTCCCATGAGTTCTGCGACTCTCCGTCGTACTTGAGTCTCTTCCCTTCTCAAGTTTCTTCTCTATTCTTTCCAGACTCTGCAAGAATTTTAAGTTTAATTTCCCTTGCCGATCCTTAACTTTCATGAGATTTCAGCTATCAGCTTGACGCTCCTTGGCCTCTCTTTGTAGCCCTTCAATGATTTTCATCATATGTCCTTCCTTATCCATCTCTTTTCCATGCCCATTAGAGTTCGATCCTTCGACTCCCTGGTTAACATTCTTTCCTTCCTGTTCATCTTCTATTTCAGGGGCAATTTACATTCTTCCCCACTCCATACCTGGCGTTGATTATCTGGAGTTTTGGCCTCTGTTGTATTCTGAACACGCACTGTGCAATCCAATTCAAAATTGTCAGTCCATTAAACTTCATGAATAACCCACAACATTCATAACTAATACGAATAAGAACGAAAGACATCTTAACTTCACAAAGTTTCCTGAGTTCTGTCTGGATCTGTGTTTTTCGGGTGTCTGAAACTTCAAGTTCAGTTATTTCGGGACTTCAAGTTTCGGAGTTTCGTAGTTTCTGATGTCGAGGTTTACTACCCTCTCGGATTTCCGATCTCCGATGGCCCCTTTTTACGTGCTATCCCTCCTAAGCCTAGCTCCTGACTCATATGACCATGCGCCCCGACCGTGGTCATTTCCCTCTCGTGACTACTCCTATCGGAGTTTCGGCACTTGCGTTGTCAACAAGCGCATGTCTTTGCAACCCCCGATTCTCCGATATGCCTCAGCCCTCCAAGCTAAGCCCTGGCCGATGTGACCATTGACTCATGACCCAAGCCTTTTTCCTTATCGGGGTTCGGGCTTTCAAAAATCTGAATGTGCCAAAACGCTTGACAGCGGAATCCCCGATTTCCCAATTTTCGATGGACTCCGTCCGTGCTAGCTCTCCGGGCTATAGCCTCACCATACGACCACTGCCCATGACCGTGATCAATACTCTTATCGGGGTTTCAGAATTTGTGATCTCGCGATGCACATGCATTCGCAACCTCCGATCCTCCGATTCCCGATGTGCTTTTATACTGGCTAGCTCTCTTGGCTCAGCCTCTGGTCCACATGACCATACTATATGACCTCCACCCTACCCCGTCGGGTTTCGGCGGTTTCAATGTCATGCCAATACGCTCACGGGATCCCCGATGGGTCCCAGTCGTTGACTTGTCAACAGTCCTTTTTGTCTGTCGCTAAAAATCTGCCACCTGTTCTCTTGACAGTCGGTGTGGCCCCACGCTCCTAGGCCTTATCGGGAAATCGCGTATCGTGATTTTCCAATGCACGAAACCTTTGCTTTCGGGATCTCTGATATCCCGATTCCCGATATTCCGACGTTCCTTTTTGGCTTTAACCCTTCGCGGTTAAGTCAGGTCCATGTGACCTCTACCCCGTGTCCGTACTTAAAGCTCTCGTCAGGATTTCGGGGTTCGGAGTTTCAAAGTGTATGAATCACTTGTCACCGGGGTTCCCGATTTCCCGATGAACTTCAAACACCGATGGACTTACCCCTTGTCGGGACTTTCCACGATGGTGCCGATCTCTGCCACGTGTCCACTAAATGAACGATCCAGATCTTGTCGCGAAATTGCGGATCGCGATTCCTTGTGACGATATCTCTATGTGTTCGAGAACTCCGATTCTCCGATTTCCGACTCTGCGGAATCTCCTAACACGTGTCCACCCGAGATTCATGGCTATGATCCCTCCTCGGGATTTCGAGAATCACAAGGTCTTGATTCTATGGACTTCTAATATCTTGACGCCTCTCCGGGACTTCTCCTCTACCCATGAGGACTTAAGTCCTGCGCAACTTCTGTCAACTCGGACGGTTGACGGGTAATCTCACAGGGATCTTACGACTCACGACCCTCCCGAGTTTAAACTCCTATACACTTTGGGTCATACCAGGGTCTGAAATTGGTCCTCTCGACTCAATTTCCCTTCACATTCTCAGTCCGAAGACTGCTCCACTGGCCCATCTAGGTTCAGTGTCGAAACCTTAGCTCTGATACCAATTTGTAGTGTACCTTTTCACACTACCGAGGTTTTCAAACTCTCAGTTACCATTCTGTACACAGACTTTTACATAATTCGGGCAGACATTATGAGCAAATGCATTTAACACCATTAAACACATTTAAATTACAGAGTGAAACATATCTGGTTACTGCTATAATTAAACATTCCATAACATTCCACAGTAACTCATTTACACAGCGGAAAACATGATACATGAACAACATAGTCATGCCAAATGTGATAAAAACATAATCCAGATACTTATCTTTGAACAGCTGTAGAATTCACCAACCAAGTGCAGGCCTTCCACGAACCTCCCAGCCTTAGACCACAATGTTCATCAACTCAACAGTGGGTCACCCCCGAGCTGGGACCGAGCTCCACCCCAAGGCAAGGAATCCTAGGCTAGGCTGAGGTTACAGGGAAGATAACACATACACAACACCAGGAAGAAAGCTCTCCTAGGAATCTCCCATGCTCACTGCCCACAGACCCTCATTCCCCACATGCCTGTTCCACCCCAGGAGAGTGCACCTTCTCTGTCACCTAGACAGTCCTTCGGCTGCCAGTCTCCCTTACCTTGGGTTACAGGAATAGACCGGACCAGAATTCTCCGGGCTCTATGGCAGCTACAGGGTTCCTTCCAGGAGTTCTCTTCTCCCTCTGCGCACTCTCTCACCTGAAGGAGTCGCTCACAGGCCAACAAGCCTCACGCAGTCCAGTACTGCGTGGTCACAACAATCCATGGGAAACACAGACAAATGCTTCCAAAAATGGTTCAACAATCACTGGATGATCTCATGGCATGATTTCGGAACAGGCTCCATGCACAGGCTAGCTCAGCCTTTTCCCCAACCACAAGGATTCTTCCACTGGAGTTCAACACAGGGTTCCGGTTCAGGAAATGAGCTTCTGTGTTGCCTAGAACAGACACAGACTCATAGTTCGGGGCATGGGTGTACACGGTTTCTTCAGGCAAACACAGCTTAACGGTTTCAGAGATAAACCAGGGTATTCTGGCAGATGGCGTACCAATTCTACACTCAGAGGTTCGGGTCAGAATGGAGGAGAGTTTCCCCCTCACGACTTACTTTCTCTATTTTATTTGCATGCACCAGGGTTGACACTTGTCACCCTGGGAACTGCATGCGTTCCATCCGTACACCTTCCTCCCACCACTTGGGAAATCACGGGTCCTTCCAAAAGGACTTAGGATAAAATAATGTGCACATGGCTTTTTAGGAAATAATATTAAAATATTATTCCAGACCTAAGCCCCCTAGGCTTAGCCCCTAGGCTCATCACTCAGCCCCTTTCCCACCTTCCAGCCCCTAGTTCCTTGCCCACTCTGTGGATGCTCAGTCCCCCATCACTCATTCATCGTGGTCGGTCTGCACTAGCGGTGTTTATATTTTATTAATTGATTTGCATACATACAAGTACATCAATAGGCTCCTGGCCTTCCAACACTTAGGCTTCCTGGCCTAACAACCACATAAGCCTTCCAGCTTATACAAAACTTGGCTCACCAGCCTATGGAACATTTTTACAATACATTGCATATATCATGATCTGTAACGGGGGATCGGCCTTGGGGACACTACAGAAGTACACCAGGACTATATTTTTGAGCAGTGATAGTAGATCAAATGGGGTACTAGACTTGATAAAAATAGATGTTTGTGGGTCCATGTCATGTGTTTCCTTGGGTGGTCGAGAGTATTATGTTACTTTCATTGATGACCACTCCAAGAAGACCTAAATATTTTTCCTTAAGACCAAGATTTAGGTCTTCAAGAGGTTTCAAGAGTTCAAATCTCTTGTGGAGAACCAAACAGGAAGAAATATCAAGGTCTTTCGGTTAGATAATGGAGGTGAGTATACCTCCATGAAATTTGTAGAGTTTTGTACCGAGCATGGTATCAAAAGGAAGTTGATCGTTCCTTACCACCCTGAACAAAATGGGGTTGTAGAGAGGAAGAGTAGGGCCATAGTGGGTGCGATGAAGACTATGTTTCATGATCAAGCATTGCCATTCTACTTGTGGGAAGAGGCTTACAACACTACAATTTATCAACATAACAAGAGTCCCCATAGATCTTTGTGGAGGAAGACTCTTGAGGAGGCCTTCAACGAGAGTAGTCCTGATGTTGAGAACTTGTGAATATTTGTGTTCTCTACATTCTCTCATGTCCCCTTCGAGAAGAGGACAAATCTGGATCCCACTGTAGAGAGAGGGATTCTAGTTGGATACTCAGAGGTCTCCAAGGCCTACATGATATACATTCCAACACTAAGGAGAGTGATGGTGAGAAGAGATGTCAAATTCAAGGAGGATAGATCCTTCAGTAGGTTACTTGAGTCGAGAGACAAAGTTGAAGAGGTACCATAGTTATAGAGTGATGCTTCATAGGGGACACAACCTCAAGCATCCAATACACCGAGTTCAGGGTTGATTGGTCCACCCGGGATAGGTTAAGAGTCATCGTTTCCAAGTATACAGATATTTGGTGCATGTGCTTTAGCATCACATAATATTGATAAGATATCTGTGCATGAGACACAGAGGCATGAGGAGACTACTTAGCTAGAGTTTACTATAGGGAAGATGAAATAGAAATGGTTTGAGGAGAACATGAAGGAGGGAAAGGAGTATGTTGGAGAGCTTCATAGGTTGATGATAGAGAACAGGGTGCTAGATAGGTTTCGGTCGCACTTGGATATGGTGATTAGAAAATAAGAGTTAGAGGACAATTTTTGTGAGCAGGTTACAGATTTAGTCACCGAGGCCTTGCCAAGGGGCAAGGATGTCCACTTCAGGGACAAGTTTGGAGGGGTGAGTGACACTTTCCTTGGTAAGAGGGAGTGTTGAGATTTGGGTACCAAGGAAAGTGGTCCCCTTGTGTTTTTGAGTCTCTAAACACAAAGGGGGAGAGTATTACCCTTATGCTTGCACTTTATGTTATGATTTCACTTTGACTTTATTCACTTAAGTCTAAATTGAGTTTATTCACTTAATTCATAAAGTGACATTAATTTCACTTAAATATGAATTAATGAACATAAAGTGAAACTATGGAAACTTGAGTGAGTTTATGAGATCTAATCTCATCCACTCATATTGGAGAATGGCTTAGATCTAATCTGAGCCCTTGGTTTCGAGGTTATACTTAAGGATTAGGCTAAAGGAGGCAAAGGAGGGAAAATTGAGATTCATTCATTTACTTGGAGTTAGAGTGAAAGAGAAAGAGAGGAGAAGAGAAATTGGAGAAGAGGAAAAACATGGGCACACCATTGTTGAAGAAGCTTGAGCTTGAGGAGGTGCTTTGGTGAGAGTCTAGGGAGCATGAGCTAGTGTTTTCATCTTACCTATAGTGTGAGCTAGTAGGAGGGCACACTCAAGGAGTGAGGGCACAATTAGAAAGGGAGATGGCACATTTGTGTCTTGAGGGTGCATTTACTTTGAGAGGGTTTGGTTGGGAGAGGGCGCACCTTTGTGTAAAAATGGGCGCAAGTTTACATCTAGCAAGAAAGGGATTCAAGGAGGGAGCTTCACTATTTTCAGTTAGGTAAAGCATATAGAGGGGCACAATTCTACTCGAGCAAGAAAAAAGAAAGAGGGGGCTCCATAGAAAGCTTGAGAAGAGTTGCTTATGTATCAGGCCCCATTGTTTCATTTCTTTGTTTGTATATTTTTCTTGAAGACTCCGTAAGATATCTATATCTCTTACTAGTTTTCCCCATGGGGATTTTTCCAAGGTCATTTTGACCAAAAACACTCGTGTACAACATTTTTCATGGTTTCTTAGTATTTTCAACTTGTAATTGTTAAAGATTATAGAGGTGTATTTGATGTTTAATGCATGTTAAAGAAGGATAACTTGTACAACAAACTATCAATCATTAAAAATCAAAACAAGAGGCACTAAAGAGCATCAAATCAAAGATTAAGGGAAGATTTACACTTGTGTTTAGATACAAGTTTATATTAACAATAAAGTCTTCGAGCTTAGTTTGGTTGTATTTATTTAGGATTTTATTAACAAAATTATAATTTGCATATATCTCTATAGGCACATCTAATACTATTGTATAAAGGGCATCTTACAAGGAAATGTAGTAATACTAATAACAAAAAAATAAACATGGATAAATGCATGCTAACCTTGATTTAGATCCATGTTAACCTTGATTTTTTAAGTATTGAGAGGCTTGTGCTCAAGTTTCTTCTTGATACCTCTTGTTTCTCTTGGTGCTTAAGAGAGCATGGGTTAAGTAGGTTTAAGCTAGTTTATTAAAAGACTTTTACATTCTTATTTAAGCTACTTTATAAGATTTCTTCTTTGATCCCATTCCGCACTTAGTAGATTAGGAGAGGAGATGGATTTAAACTTGTTTAAAAAAAGCATTCTAGAATCTTGTTGCATTTAGAAAAACAAGATTCACTCAACAACATAGTTTAGTTGACATGAGTCACATATAATGGTGAGTGGGTGGTAAACCCAATAAATTAAAATGGGAAAAACTGCATTGTAGACATTAATAATAATAATAATAATAATATTAATCTATTTTGAAGGTCACTGCCAAGCCAAACACCAAATTTGTGTATGAGACCCCCTTGCCTAGCGATTTTACTGGTAAAGTCTACAAAGGTATGCATACCCTACCCCCCTCTAGATTTGAACATGTGACCTCTTAGGAGGAAACACATGTTCTTAATCATTATGCACTTAACAACATAGTTTAGTTGACATGTGTCACATATAATGGTGAGTGGGTGGTAAACTTGATAAATTAAAGTGGAAAACAATCTAAGGAAAGAAGAGGCCTATATAAAAGGAAAAAAAAAGAATATAAATTCATCTTTAACTTGGATTTTTTAAACATAAAAATTATGAGCACTATTTTTTTAAACATATTTTTTTTTCTAACATAACTCATTTTTATTAGAATCTTGTCTATTCCAGGGATGGAATTTGAGGCGTGGGTAATTTCAGGTCAAATACAACTACAAATTCTTCCAAACCTTCAACATTCTAGGTTAAAAGTGTGAAAGTTGACATTGAAGTAGTCAAAACTGTGAAATTTGATGGGCCATTTAATTTTGAAATTCCAATCCTGGTTGGTGTTTTAACTTGGATTTTTTTAACATCTAAAGTTTAAGCCTTGTTTTTATTGGAGATATTTTTAACACCAATTTTTTTAGCATGCTTCATTTTTATTACAATCTTGTCCATTTCGAAAGAAACAAGGTATACTATGCAATCTATATTCTAGATTTTTTAAACACTAAAAGGTCAAGCGTTATTTTTATGTGAGATCTTTTAAACACCAAAATTTTCACACATATGCACATGTCTCATTTTATATTTTAAACACCGAAATTTATGCCTCATTTTTATCCCAAATCTTTTCAACATTGAAATTGGCGTTGTTTAACCATTCTAAGTTTTGGCATTTTTCACCGACAATATAAATCTAGGTGAAATCACCCATTTTTGTTGCAAAAAATGAATTTTTCAATGCATTAATGGATTCAACGTTGTCAAAAACCCCTAGAGTGCTTCTTATTTATTAATATCTATCTCAAGATCCATAATTATCTTGTCACTTTCCAATGTAGTTCAATTGACATGTGTCTTGTGGGGTAACAATGTGCACTTTACGATGTAGTTTGGTTGACATGTGTCTCATGGAATTCTTTGGTTGATGGTAGTTTGGTTGACATGTATCTCTTGAAATTATTTGATTGATGGTAGCTAGGTAGTAGCCACTATAAATTAAAAAGGAAAAAATTAACATTAAATATTAATAAAAAACTAAAAGGAAAAAAGCTATATATAAAAGAATAAAAAGCTTAATTTAAACAATCAAAGTCTACCTTTAAAATTTACATAGTTTCATCATTTTTATCTTATATTTTACCAAACATTTACTCATACACATCAATTTTTTAATATCTATATAAATGATAAAAGACAAAACCTTTGCATTACTAATTAAGGAAATTATGAAAAAAAAAGGAAAAAAAATATGGAAATTGGAATCATGGTGTTCTAGAATCATTATATGTGAAGAAATGAGGTGCATTATACATATTAGTATTGTAGATATCATAAGGTATGGAGTCATGGGGTTGTCTAATTGTTGTATGAGGGAAACCATTATGCATCTTAGACTTGCATTTTGCATATTAGTATTGGAGAGATTGTAGCGTGACTTAATCAATTGCCTTAATATATATATTTATACATATAACACTACTTACAAGATATATATTCCAAGTCACTTAATCAATTGTCTTAATATATATATTTATATATATAACACTACTTACAAGATATATATTCCAAGTAGCATAGATCGGTTTTAATTATAGATATTTCAAGTATAGATATAGAGTGAAGATGGACCAATGATACCAAGTATATATAATACTATGATTCTAAGTAGGATAGATCCATTTTAATTAGAGATCTTTCAAGTATGAACAGTTTCAAAACCCCTAAACCCACCTTTAAATTACATTTATCAATTGTTAAAATTACCTTTTTTACTCATACACATTAGTCTTTTAATCTCTATATAAATGATAAAAACACATAGTTTGCATTACTAATCTCTATACACACTAATTTTTTAATCATACATCATAGTCTTTATTTTGGAGGAGGGAGAGCTATGGGACATTGTGGAGAATCTCGTAGTACCTCCTACAGATACAATGCTCATGGCTAAGTTCCAAATGAGGAACATCAGTGCCAAGAGGACTATCCTTGATGCGGGTTGTAGCTCATGTTTCTAGTAAAGAGTTTGCATTTTAGATGTGGCAGTCATTATGCGGTCTTTTCCATAGTCCTAACTAGAATCAGAAGATGGTGCTCCAGGAGAAGCTAAGGGGCACCAAGATCACGAAGAAAGATACAGTTACCTTAGTCCTTATGATATTTTCTCAAATTTGTGATGAGTTGGCAACATTCAACGAGATAGTTGATCCCTTAGAGTTGGCGAGGACAACCTTAAATGGCTTTTTCAAACCTTGGGAGAGTTTTGTGTGATGCATCATGGCTAGATAGCATATGCCCAGTTGGGAGAGGACTTGGGATGACTTTGTGCAGGAGGAGATTATAGTTGGCTCTGGATCTTATAGTCAGCAACAGGGTGGGGATGATGATTAGGGTGATCTTACTATTGTGGCTAAGGGAAAGAAGAAGACCAAGCAGTGGCCCAAAGGTGGGGCCAAACAACAATAGTTGAGACATGATGAGCAACTGAAATATATGAGAAAAGTGAGATGCTTTGCTTGTAACTAGTTGGGGAACTATGTTGGACAGTGTCTGAAGAAGAAGAAGAAGAAGAATAATAATAATAAGAAGAAGAATTTGGGTGGTACTGCAAGGACAATAGAAGAGGAGGAATTGTCCGTCCAGTTTGAGAGGGAGTGCTCCTTGATAGTTTGTTGTTCGACAATTGAGACACCATCCAACGTCTCATTTATTACCAATGGAGCATCGAGTCACATGTTAGGTATGATAGAGAACTTCATTGATCTAAGAGATCCAGATATCAGGTTGAAGATAATGCTTGGAGATGACACCATTGTCAGGGCCTTCGGGCATGGCATAATATCATTTCAGAGGGAGTGTATGTTACCCTTGATGTTCATGGATGTATTGTATGTCTCAGGGTTGAAGAAGAATATTATTTTAGTTTCCTCCATCCAGGATAGGGGGCTTGAGGTGTCCTTCAAAGGGACAAAGGTCCTCATTCACCCTAAGGGGTCCAGTGTCACTTCTGGAAGAGTGATTGGGATGAGAGAGGGGAAACTTTATAGATTGATTTTCTAGCCCTTGTATACTTTGATGAGTAGCAAAAACAATCATTTTTGTGAGTTGTAGCATCGTAGGATGGCTCACCAACATCATGGATCTTTGAGATCATTGAGAGAGATTGTGGCATAGATGGAACAATTTAGCGTTGAGCATCAAGAGGTGTGCAGAGCGTGTTCTCTTAGGAAGTACACCAGAACTATTTTCCCCAACAGTTCAAGTAGATCAGTTGGGGTACTAGAATTTCTACACACAGATTTGTGTGGTCCCATGTCATATGTTTCCTTGGGTGGTCGATAGTATTATGTTACTTTCATTGATGACCACTTCAGGAAGAGTTTGATATTTTTCCTTAAGACCAAGAGTGAGGTCTTCAAGATGTTCCAAGAGTTCAAAGCTCTTTTGGAGAACCAAAAAAGAAGAAATATCAAGGTCTTTCAGTCAGATAATGGAGGTGAGTATACCTCCACGAAGTATGTAGAGTTTTGTAATGAGCAGGGTATCAGAAGGAAGATGATTGTTCCTTACAACCCTCAGCAGAATGGGGTTGCAGAGAGGAAGAGTAGGGACATAGTGGGTGCAACGAGGAGTATGTTGCATGATAATGAACTTCCATTCTACTTGTGGGAAGAGGCTTGCAGTACTGTAGTTTATCTATAGAACAAGAGTCCCCATAGAGATTTGTGGAGGAGGACTCTCGAGGAGGCCTTCAATGAGAGTAGGAATGATGTTGAGCACCTGTTCATATTTGGGTGCTCTACATTCTCTCATGTCCCCTCTAAGAAGAGGAAAAATCTAGATCCCACCGCAGAGAGAGGGATTCTATATACTCATAGGTCTCAAAGGCTTACATGATATACATTCCAACACTAAAGAGAGTGGTAGTGAGGAGAGATTTCAGATTCAAGGAGGATATATCCTTCAAGAGGTCAGTTGAGTTGAGAGACAGAGTTGAGGAGGTCCCATAGTTATAGAGTGATGCTTCGTGTCTAGTACAATGAGTTCAGGGGTGACTGGTCCACCCGGGATAGGTTCAGAGTCACAGTTTTCAAGTATATAGACAATTGGTGCAGGTGTTGTAGGCTCACAGACTACTGATCAGAGATATGTGCATGAGACTCATAGGCATGAGGAGACTACTCAGTTAGAGGTTACTTCATGGAAGAGGAAACTGAGATGGTTTAAGGAAATCATGAAGGAGGAAAAGGAATATGTTGGAAAGCCTCAGAGGTTGATGAGACAGAGCAAGGCACCAGATAGGTTTCGGTCCCACTTGGCTATGGTGATGAGAAAATAAGAGTTAGAGGCCACTTTTGATGAGCAAGTTTCATATTTACGCACAGAGGGCTTGCCAAGGGGAAAGGATTTCCACTTCAGAGAGAAGTTTGGAGGGGTGAGTGACACTTTCCTTGGTAAGAGGGAGTGTTGATATTTGGGTGCCAAGGAAAGTGATCCCCTTGTGTTTGTGAGTCTCTAAACATAAAGGGGGAGAGTATTACCCTCATTCTTTTATTTTATTCACTTAAGTCATAAAGTGATATTAATTTCACTTAAATGTGAATTAATGAACATAAATTCAAACTAAGGAAACTTGAGTGAGTTTATGAGATCTAATCTCATCCATTCATCTTGGAGAAATGCTTAGATCTAATCTAAGCCCTTGGTTTCTAGGTTAGCCTTAAGGATTAGGATAAATGAGGCAAAGGAGGGAAAAGTAAGATTCATTCATTCACTTGGAGTTACAGTGAAAGAGAAAGAGAGGAGAAGAGAAATTGGAGAAGAGGAAGAACTAGGGTGCACCATTGTTGAGGAGGCTTGAGCTTGAGGAGGTTCTTTGGTGAGAGGCTAGGGTGCATGACCTAGTGGTTTCGTATTACCTGGAGCGTGAGATAGTAGGAGGGCACACTCAAGGAGTGAGGGAACAACTAGAAAGGGAGAGGGCACACTTGTAAGTGGGAAAATTTGTGTCTTGAGGGCACATTTACTTGGAGAGATTTTTCTTGGGAGAGGGCGCACCTTTGTGGAAAAATGGGCACAAGTTTACATCTAGCGGGAAAGGGCTTCAAGGATGGTGCTTCACTACTTTCAGTTAGGTAAAGCGTCTATAAGGGCACAAGTCTACTCTAGCAGGCACAAAGAAAGAGGGGACTCCATAGCAAGTTTGAGAAGATTTTCTTATGTATCAGGTTCCATGTTTTCATTTCTTTGATTGTAGATTTTTCTTGAAGACTCCATAATATATCTATCTCTCTTACTGGTTTTCCCCATGGGGGTTTTTCCAGGGTCATGTTGACAAAAAACCCTTGTGTACATTTGTCATGGTTGCTTAGTATTTTCAACTTGTAGTTGTTAAAGATTATATAGGTGTATTTGATGTTTAATGCATGTTAAAGAAGGATAGCTTGTAAAAAAAACTATACATCATTAAAAATTATAACAAGAGGCACTAAAGAGCATCAAATCAAAGGTTAAGGGAAGATTTCAGAGTGGGTAAAGTTCATATTTGTTGGCTATTTTGGACAACGAGAAAATTATCCTAAAAATAGTGAGAAAAGAGTTTGAAAGTACCTAGAACTTAGTGCCCAACAAGAGGTCATTTGATAGGCCTGTTGGGCAGCCCCAAGATCCTCAAATTTATTCAGATGGGGGAAATAACAATGTGCCAATTTTACCAACCAAACATGCCCTCATTAACTTTATTTATTTGTTCTACCAAGATAAATGAAATGCACTATACAACCTAGTATGGATGAGATGTGTAATGTAACGTAATGCTAATATATTAAAATTAAAGAAAAATTGAGGTCCATAAGATAACAATAAGAAGAGTAAAAACAAAAAATGGTTATAATAAAAAATGTGATAATGATGATGTCTTTTAATGTCCATTACAGTGCCTTGGTCTCTAGAAGAGAGAGTGAACAGAGAAAACTAGGAAATTAAAATCCCGAAGTTACTTATTTACACACTTGTTTAGATACAAGTTTGGATTCACAATAAAGTCTTTGAGCTTAGTTTGGTTGTATCGATTTAGGATTTTATTTACAAAATTGTAATTTGCAGATATCTCTATAGGCACATCTAATACTATTGTATAAAGGGCATCTTACAAGGAAATGTACTAATACTAATAACAAAAAAATAAACATGGATAGATGCATGTTAACCTTGAATTTTTTAAGCATTTAGAGGTTTGTGGTAGATCCATATTAACCTTGATTTTTTAAGTATTGAGAGGCTTGTGCTCACGTTTTCTCTTGATCCCTCTTGTTTCTCTTGGTGCTTAAGAGATCATGGGTTAAGCTAATTGAAGCTAGTTTATAAAATGACTTTTACATTCTTATTTAAGCTACTTTATAAGATTTCTTCTTTGATCCCACTCCGTACTTAGTAGATTAGGAGTGAAGATGGATTTAAAATTGTTTAAAAAATGCATTCTAGAATCTTGTTGCATTTAGAAAAACAAGATACACTCAACAACATAGTTTAATTGACATGAGTTATATATAATGGTGAGTGGGTGGTAAACCCAATAAATTAAAATGGGAAAAACTGCATTGTAGACATTAATAACGATTAAACGAGGTGCACTTAACAACATAGTTTAGTTGACATGTGTCACATATAATGGTGAGTGGGTGTTAAACTAGACATTAATAAAATAGGGAAAGAAGAGGCCTATATAAAAGGGAAAAAATAATATAAATTCTGAGCATTATTTTTATTGGAGATTTTTTAAACATATTTTTTTCTAACATGCCTCATTTTTATTACAATCTTGTGATGTAATTTGACTTAAGCCTATTTTTTCCAAGGCTTCAACATTCTAGATTTTTTAAACACTAAAAATTTAGGCCTTATTTTTATGTAAAATCTTTTAAACACCAAAATTTTCACACATGTGTCATTTTATCCAGGAGCTTTTATGCACATGTCTCATTTTATATTTTAAACACCAAAATTTAATGCCTCATTTTTATCCCAAATATATAAATCTAGGTGAAATCATCTATTTGTGTTGTGAAAATTGAATTTTTGAATGTATTAATGGATTCAATTAGTCAAAAACCCCTAGAGTGCTTCTTATTTATTAATATCTATCTCAAGATTTATAATCTTGTCTGGTAACAATGTGCACTTTCCAATGTAGTTTCATTGACATGTGTCTTGTCTGCTAACAGTGTGCACTTTACAATGTAGTTTGGTTGACATGTGTCTGGTGGCATTCTTTGGTTGATGGTAGCTCAGTGGCAAAAATTAACATTAGATATTAATAAAAACTAAAATTAAAATGTTATATATAAACCAATAAAAAAGCTTAATTTAAACAACCAAAGTCTATGTTAAAAATTTACATAGTTTCTTCATTTTTATTTTATATTTTACCAAAAATTTACTCATACACATCAATTTTTTAATATCTATATAAATGATAAAAGACATATCGTTTGTATTACTAATTAAGGAAAGTATTGAAAAATAAATAAAAAAAAAACATATGGAATTATGGTGTTCTATAATCATTATATATGAGGAAATGAGGTGCATTCTACATCATCTTAGTATTGTAGAGATAGTATTGGAGAGATCATAGGGTCACTTAATCAATTTTCTTAATATATATATTTATATACATAACACTACTTATAAGATATATATTCCAAGTAGCATAGATCGATTTTAATTATAGATCTTTCAAGTATAGATATAGAGTGAAGATGGACCAAATGGACCAATAATACAAAGTATATATAATACTATGTACAAGATTATAAGTAGGATAAATTTATTTTAATTAGATATCTTTCAAGTATAGATATGGAGTTAAGATGTATCTTTCTTTAATAGAAATTGGAAAAAATCATATTTCTATTATTCTTAAACAGTTATTAATGAAATTGTATTTTTTCTTAAATGGATTAGAAACCCCTAAACCTATCTTTAAATTACATTTATCAATTGTTAAAATTACTTTTTTTACTCATACACATCAATTTTTTAATCTCTATATAAATGATAAAAACACATAGTTTGCATTAGTAATTTAAAAAAAATTATTAGAAAAAAGAAAAAAAAGAAAAGTGGTGTTTCAAGATCTTTATATATGAAGAAATGAGATGCATTCTACCTCTATTATTGTAGATATAATAATGTATGGAGTCATGGTGTTGTCTTATTATTGTACCACTAGAGAACGCCTTGCATTGTGCATCTTAGTATTGGAGAGATAATAGCATCACTTAATCAATTGTGTGTGTCTATATATCATAGTACTAAATCTTTTAGTCCGTGGATTGGAATGCCTACATCGACTCTGTAGAGCTATCGGAATGCCATGGCGAGGGGCATAATGAAGGAAGGCAGACAGGAATAACTGCTGCTGAAACTACTGCTGTGCTGCTTACAGCCAAGAACGAAGATGACACATTATGTTATTTACGATGCTTCTTGATTCCAAATTCCAAAGTGGATCAAGATACATACATGGGTTGTAAAGATGTTATGTTCCAGGGCTCCCTCGCTTCTTCTATCCAAAGAATTCGACTAGAAGATAGACCCATGGACGGATCTCATTGCGTTCCTTAGATGGATTCAGATCCTTTCAGGGGGTGGATTGAAGGGATATACTTTTTTGATATACCAGGTTAGTCAGCTAAACTATCTAACAATCACTTCGACTGCCCTATATCACCTTTTGCCACTGTGATTTCACGCAAATATAGAGAGTTAGCGAATAATTCAGAGACATCAAGAGAATCATTTTTACCCGGTCCACCTAAACTTTAAGATTGGTTTTAACAGATTAGTCTAGTATTCAGCATTCACATGGGTCTAAATGTTGTGTTGTTAATTTGGTTGACATCGGTCAATTCAAAACTTTGATCTACTTTCTGAATATCCGAATTGATTTAAAATGGAGCAAAACTATTGTAGTAAGATTTTGAAATGCACAAAATTTTAATCCATTCAAAACTTAAACTACTCCCGAAAATCTGACCAAATTCAAACCCCATTTTTTTTACTAGAAAAACAGGTCTGTTTACTCTTCAATAACCTCATCCAAAAACACTATTATATAAACCTCCGACAGCAAAAGCACAGGCAGTTGATCACCCAGCATCTGAGTCAGTTGACTAAGTGGAAGCAATTAATGATATTATTTAATAATAAATAATAAGTTTCTTAATCATATATAGTATAGCCGGGGTTTAACCATAATATATTGATCGAGTTGTTGATCCAATTGACCCAGTAGAATAAACAGAATCACCAACAAAGGACATCATAGTAAAATCCAGATTCATAGCTATCCACCAGTAGTAGAGTCCCTAGGCCAATCCATATCCGGTTTATTCAAATCCGGATCCCATTCCAGTTAATCTTTTTCCAGATGCAACCAGTTGGGAACCCACCCCATACTTCTCCACATAGTGGATGATATGGGAGTGGAAAGCAGCAGCCCAAGGGACTCGTAGCCAGGCTTGAACTCGTGACCTCTCCTCAAACTGAGAGAGTGTGCACACGTCTTGCCATGGGAGTTTTCCAGTTAATCTATCACCAGTGATTGTGCAAGTTATATATATACAGATACACACAATTGATTAAGCTATCTTTCCAATACTAAGATGCAGAATTATATATATATATATATATATATATATATATATATATATATATATATATATTTCATCTTTCAAATAAAGATATGAAGTTAAATATAAATATAAAGTGAAGATGAACCTATTATACAAACCTCCAAATAAATCAGTTGATTTTATGGGTTTGAAAATAATTGTAAATCAAGTGATCTTTGGAGTTGGGATAAGAAGAAACTCCTCTTTGAGACTATTGTTACACCTATTATTCTTTATGGATGTGAAGTCTAGGGGTGTAGTATCTCTAGAAATATAGAGAAAATACAAAAGAATTTTATAACCTATAATCTCAAAATTAAAGGAAATACGCCCTATCCCATCCTCCTCGTAGAAACAAGCCTCTCCCCCATTGAGAGCATGGCTATGACTAGATACCTAATGTATAAGAACAAGTTAAACAACATGGAATACAAGAGGCTACGTAAAATTGCTTCAAAATCAAGTCATAACCACCATAGACTCAAGCGAGGATGGTATAAAGACTCCTGGTCTTGGCTAAACTATTGGGGAATAATGGAAGAAACCATTTTGCAGAATAAAGATACTATTAAAAAAAAATGTCAAATCAAAATTTAAGGAAAAAATGTGGTGTGATAAAGAGTTAAAGGAAAAAAGAAAATTATGGTATTATAAAGATGTAATCAACCCTAATCTCACTAGCTTCATAGTCAAACTAGTTGTTGGTCAATTCCTAAAATGCCATGGGATGAAAGAGTGTGTCACCTTTGTGACACTAAGAAGGTTGAAGATGAAAAGCACTTTCTCTTAGATTGTCGAGCCTATACCCATATTAGATCTCATTTTCAAAATATTGATCACACT
>ML804254.1:100404-113807 GCA_009831015.1 Picea engelmannii | reverse complement strand
AAAAGAATTTTATAACCTATAATCTCAAAATTAAAGGAAATACGCCCTATCCCATCCTCCTCGTAGAAACAAGCCTCTCCCCCATTGAGAGCATGGCTATGACTAGATACCTAATGTATAAGAACAAGTTAAACAACATGGAATACAAGAGGCTACGTAAAATTGCTTCAAAATCAAGTCATAACCACCATAGACTCAAGCGAGGATGGTATAAAGACTCCTGGTCTTGGCTAAACTATTGGGGAATAATGGAAGAAACCATTTTGCAGAATAAAGATACTATTAAAAAAAAATGTCAAATCAAAATTTAAGGAAAAAATGTGGTGTGATAAAGAGTTAAAGGAAAAAAGAAAATTATGGTATTATAAAGATGTAATCAACCCTAATCTCACTAGCTTCATAGTCAAACTAGTTGTTGGTCAATTCCTAAAATGCCATGGGATGAAAGAGTGTGTCACCTTTGTGACACTAAGAAGGTTGAAGATGAAAAGCACTTTCTCTTAGATTGTCGAGCCTATACCCATATTAGATCTCATTTTCAAAATATTGATCACACTACCAACCTTCCTAACCTCTTAACTCAACAAAAGTATGGTGATCTTGGAAAGCTTCTCTTAATGTTTTTCGAGCACATAAACAAAATTCTAAAGAATCACAAGTAATCACTTACCCTCTTAAGGTCCGATAAACCAATTAGGTCTTAGTAGAGGTTAATCATCATCATCACTAAGTATATATAATATTGTATACAAGATTTTAAGTAAGATAAATCCATTTTAATTAGATATCTTTCAAATATAAATATATAGTTAAAATGAGTCTAGAATAATTAACTAAAACTTTTTTCTTGAAAAGAATAATATTTCTATTATTTTTAAACAATTATTAATGAAATCATATTTTTTCAAGTAAATGATTCGGAAATCCCTAAACCCACTTTTAAATTACATTTATCCATTGCTAAATTTTTTTTTTTTTTAACAAAATAAAATAGCAATTTGAATAAAATTATTATTTTTTTAACAAAATAAAATAAATAATAATTTTCGAACAAATTACATGAGGGGAAAATTACATGAAAGATAAAAACATAATTGAGAAAGTAGGACGTTTTGCAGAAACAATTGAAAATCAGAATGTGTATTGCAAAAAAAACTGACAATCCCTTTACATGTGATGATCGGCTGGCTGTTTGTGCCTGCGATTGAAGCGTTTCAGGCGAGAACGCATTCTTCGCAAGACGTATGATGGTGGGTCTCTGCAACCCCAACCGTTTTGATAAAAAACTTCACTGTAATCCAACACTAACCTGTCTGTCGGTATTCTGGCTGTAAGTTGTACAAAGCAAGACTCGTCATCCATAACAACATGCTGTGTGTTGCCAGTAAATTTGCTTGCAATCGGCCATGAACAGTCCACCACAACACGGCAAGGAGGTTGCCAATAAAGGAGAAACATGTTCAGTCTCTCCTCCTCTTCCTGCCAACAACTCCAAAAGTTGTGTAAAGATACGTAAACCTTCAGTCTTGATTCTTGTCCGCATTGGCTTTTTAATCCATTGTTCAACCAGCCCAAATCTTCTTTATACGGTACTTCAAGAGGCAACGAAGCAACACAGTACAAACCAGTCTCAATTTCATGGACAAGGTGAAGTAAAACTAATTCCTGCATGATTTGAGGTGATGTTAAAAACCCTTTAATCTCAAGATCTCCCTCGCATATTGACAACAGCCTGTACAACGTTCAAGTCAAGCCAAGTTTAAACGTTAGACTATTGATTAACAAATATAAAACGTATGTCATAATACTGATCAAATCCTCATACCTTCTCCATTTCGCTGCGGCCATGCATACGCTCTGTTTCGCTGCGGCCATGAATACCTTCTGTCTATTCACTTCTGTAAAGGAATTATTCACTTCTGTAATTTCCCAGAGCATTT
Source organism: Picea engelmannii (assembly GCA_009831015.1). Taxonomy (NCBI): domain Eukaryota; kingdom Viridiplantae; phylum Streptophyta; class Pinopsida; order Pinales; family Pinaceae; genus Picea; species Picea engelmannii. Next base: position 111,867 of record ML804254.1, on the reverse strand, counting down.
GACCCTAAAACTTTGATGAGCGAGAAATTGTTGAGGAAAAACCCTAAAACTTTGTTGAGGCGAGAAATTGTTTTAAATAGTTAGTATCTCTTAAAATGTCCGGAGCTAGGTGGTTTCATTGCATTACTGGATGAGAAAGATAAGAGAGCTCAGCAGAAACTTCACCCAGCTTAAAGCCCAACATATTTACAGAAAATACAAAGCAGCATTAACTCTTGAGAATGATGACTTATATTATGCAGAGTTTAAAGATGGACAATCAGAAATCTTTGACAGATAAGACATAGCCTTTTTTCACAGTTTCAATGGTTAAAGAGTTGATAATTCTGATCCGTTGAAAGAAGAGTCTTTTTTGTTTATTCTGAAGCCTAAATAGAAGGTTTGGAAGAATTTGTACCCGGTGAAAAGGCAATTTTCTTGTTAAATTTCATCCGACCTACAAGATTGTAATAAAAATGAGGCAATTTTCTTGTTAAATTTCATCCGACCTACAAGATTGTAATAAAAATAAAAATGAGGCATGTTGAAAAAATTTATGTTTAAAAGTTCTCCAATAAAATATAAGATAAAATAAAAAATTTATGTTTAAAAGTTCTCCAATAAAATATAAGATAAAATAAAATTTATGTTTAAAAGTTCTCCAATAAAATTTATGTTTAAATTTTTTTGGTAAAATATAAGATAAAATTGATGAAACTTGTGTAATTTTCTTAACTTAGACTTTGGATGTTTAGATTAGACATTTTTTTCTTTTATATATAGTTTTTTTTTTCCTTTTCATTAATATTAAATGTTAATGAAAATACTTCCCAAGAAGAATACAAGAGATCTCCAAGTTCCAACCTTTTTCCTTGTTGTAGGTGACTATCTTCTCTATCAAATGCACCCTCACCTTGAAGATGGTCTCCAAATCTCCTGGAAATACTGTCAAACTGTAGATCAGGACCAATAGATAACTTGTGGAACACGTTTGGGGAAAAAACCCTTGAGAAAAACCTCTCTCTCACGTCCCCCTCAAGGAATAATGCGCCCTCCTGAAGAAATAAGATCACATTCCCTGTGAAAAGAAAATCTATGTAGACATAGATAACAACACCCTTTTAGAATGATCCCTCTCTCCCTCATCATATAGATATAATCCTTGCTCACTAGAGGGGAGTCCACCAAGAACCATGGATTCCAACCCAACAACCCATAACCCATTTTTTGGTTCCCTCAATTTAGTTGACCTCAATTAACTCACAAATGAGCCCATCACACACAATGACGATTACGTAGACATGCCATGTAATCTCCCTTATGACTTAACAAAATTCGAGGGAAAATTCCATAAATACCCTAACACCCACATAACCACATACCAATTATGTTGTGGATCAATCAACCTCAAAGAGGACACCATTAGTCTCCAAATTTTTTAGTAGAATTTAATAAGATCCACCACCAATTGGTACATTTAACTTCCCACGAAGAACTTTTGTGATTTAAAAACACTCACAATCAAGTTTTTGACCTATTTCCATCTTCATGCTCACTAAGAAACTGATAATGAACTCCTCACCACATTGAGGCAACCAAGTTCTACACTTATCACCAACCACATACACCCATGGTGACATTGTCAGTGGTTATGAAAACACATAACCTTATCTGCGAAATTACTTTGTACATGGTTAAGTTTATACTACCACAAATAACACGAGAGGCCTTATTATCCAACCCCCAAACCAAGGCTAATGTAATAGAAGTCACCCTCGAACTTGACCCATTGTACACAAAAACAAATTGTATGAATATCTACATACTTGATGCACCTCACTTCCCTCAATGACCACCACATTAAGACATGGTGTTGATGGCCTAATTCGATATTTCCAACATACTTTTCCACCATTAAATCAACAACATATTGTTACTTATATGTATGACAAACCTCATCCCTTACTAGGACCATCCAACTTGTATGGAAATCACACCTCCTATGGACCTTCATTTCCCTACAAACCACATGCCTTATATGCATTACCACCTTGTTACACACCCTCTCTAGGACATCCATCACCAATGTGGAAATGGGAATGGCCTAACTTAAACTCACTCTACATTAATCCACATCTTAGTCACCCACCACAAACATAGGTGACCAATTTTGCTTAGGAGAGCACCATTTTCTTATTAGGTTAGGGTCACATCTCCCAACCCCATTCAAAACCAAAACACTAGCCAAGAAACAGACCAAGGATGCAAGAAAAACAACACTTAGAACCCCATTGAAGGAGGCACTTACTTTATAACCCAAACCGAAAGTAAAATGCGAAACAAGGAAATTGGGCCACAAAACCCTAACAATGGAACAACCGCTCCCATATAACATGAAACCATTACATTCACAAATTCATGGTGATGCCCAAAATTAATAGGCCATTTGGCACACCGTACTCAAGGGAGTTACCCCCTCCACCACCGTAACTAACTATTGGTGAAAACCCCTTCCCACAGAGTCAACAACTGCTTATCATGCACCCACCCCCTAATGACTTTAGGGACAAGCTTGACCAACCCATACATTATGTCTTCATCAAGTCCATAGGTAGTCTACTTTTAATGGCTAATATCTACAACCTTCCTATGTTCACCATCTCCATCAATTCCATTAATGGCTGGTCTATGCCATACCAATGCGACATGGAGAATATAAAAACCTTTGTCCATCCATGTATGGATTCCATGCTCCTTCCTTTTGTAGGTATTGAAGCTATTCCTTTGGAAAAATCTACCTATAAGAGGAGTTCCAACACCTCCCACCCTTAATTGCTAACGACCTAGCAACCCAAGTATATCCTCTCTCTCTCTCACACAAGGGATCATTACTATAGAGGTTGTCGCATCAAGGAAACCTAGAGAATAAGGTCTCAAAGGTTATAAAGACGAGGACCTCATATCTTCATTAGGACCCACTTCTCATGGACATAGGAGCTTAGTATCCCTTCATCCCCAAGGGCCATCCTTTGTTTCCCCCCCACTTGAACATGTTGGTGAACCCATTATGGCTACCATGATTCTCATGGGGGTATCCAATCCTCTAAAGTCATCTTGGGGTTACACTTGGGCCCAATCGCATGAGTCTGCTCCACCAAATTTACTAAGGACTTTCCCTTGACCCCAATTGCATGAGATCCCTTGATTCCATTGGCAAGACGACCCACAAGTTCAAAAAATGGAATGTTGATTGTTGAGATTTGGGTACCAAGGAAAGTGATCCNGGGCGGAGTATAACCCTCATGCTTGTACTTTATGTTATAATTTCACTTTGAATTTATTAACTTAAGTCTAAAGTGACTTTATTCACTTAAGTCATAAAGTGACATTAATTTCACTTAAATGTGAATTAATGAACATAACGAGAAACTATGGAGACTTAAGTGAGTTTATGAGATCTAATCTCATCTACTCATCTTGGAGAAATAATTAGATCTAATTTGATCCCTTGGTTTCTAGGTTAGCCTTAAGGATTAGGCTAAAGGAAGCAAAAGAGGGAAAAGTGATATTCATTCATTCACTTGGAGTAAGAGTGAAAGAGGTAGAGAGGAGAAGAGAACTTTGAGAAGAGGAAGAACACAGGTGCACCATTGTTGAGGAGTATTGAGCTTGATGAGGTACTTTGGTGAGAGGCTAGGGCCCATGAGATAGTGGTTTCTTCTTACCTGGAGCATGAGCTAGTAAGAGGGAACACTCAAGGGATGAGGGCACACATATCAAGGGAGAGGGTGCACTTGTATGTGGGTGCATTTGTGTCTTGAGGGAACATTTACTTGGAGAGAATTTGATTGGGAGAGGGCACACATTTGTGGAAAAAGGGGTGCAAGTTTACATCTAGCAGGAAATGGCTTCAAGGATGGCGCTTCACTATTTTAAGTCAGGAAAAGCATCTAGAGGGGTGCAAGTCTACTCTAGCAGGCACAAAGAAAGAGGGGACTTCATAGCAATCTTGAGAAGAGTTTCTTATGTATCAAGTTCCATTGTTTCATTTCTTTGATTGTAGCTTTTGATTGAAGACTGCATAATATATCTAGCTCTCTTACTATTTTTCCCCATGGGAGTTTTTCCAGGGTCATGTTGACCAAAAACACTTGTGTACATTTGTCATGGCTGCTTAGTGTTTTTAGCCTATAGTTGTTAAAGATTCTAAAGGTGTATTTGATGTTTAATGCATGTTAAAGAAGGCTAACTTGGACGAAAAAACTATCCATCATTAAACCATATAACAAGAGGTATCAAAGAGCATCAAATCAAATCTTAAGGGAATGTTTCAGAGTGGGTAAAGTTCATATTTGCTGGTTGTTTTAAATAGCGAGAGAACTGTCCTAAAAACAGTGAGAAAACAATTTGAAAGTACCTAGAACTTAGTGCCCAACAAGAGGTCATTTGACAGGCCTGTTGGGAAGCCCTGGGATCCTCAAATTTCTTGATGGTACCATAGCATGAGGAAAAAAGAGGTGGCTGATTTTTTGGAGCAAATAGTTGGCATATTTTTCACTTGCGTGGAAACTTCTTTTTTTCACACTTGAATTTTGTGTGTTGGAGGCTTTGTTGTGTTGCTTAGTGTTGCTAAATTTTACTTGGTTAGAGTGTATAAATTTTAACATCAGATGAAAGCCATGTTGGTGGCAGGTTTGAGGGTAGAGGATAGGCTTGCGAGAGATGTAGTAATACTAATAACAAAAAAATAAACATGGATAGATGCATGTTAACCTTGAATTTCTTAAGCATTTAGAGGTTTGTGGTAGATCCATCTTAACCTTTATTTTTTTAAGTATTGAGAGGCTTGTGCTCGAGTTTCTTCTTGATCCCTCTTGTTTCTCTTGGTGCTTAAGAGATCATGGGTTAAGTTGATTTAATATAGTTTATAAAATGACTTTTACATTCTTATTTAAGCTACTTTTTAAGATTTATTCTTTTATCCCACTCCGTACTTAGTAGATTAGGAGTGAAGATGGATTTAAACTTGTTTAAAAAATGCATTCTAGAATCTTGTTGCATTTAGAAAAACAAGATACACTCAACAACATAGTTTAGTTGACATGAGTCACATATAATGGTGAATGGGTGGTAAACCCAATAAATTAAAATGGGAAAAATTGCATTGTAGACATTAATAACGATTAAACAAGATGCACTTAGCAACCTAGTTTAGTTGACGTGTGTCACATATAATGGCGAGTGGGTGGTAAACTCTATAAATTAAAGTGGAAAACACTACATTTTAGACATTAATAAAATAGGGAAAGAAGAGACATTAATAAAATTCATTCTTCGCAAGACGTATGATGGTGGGTCTCTCCAACCCCAACCGTTTTGATAAAAAACTTCACTGTAATCCAATACTAACCTGTCTGTCGGTATTCTGGTTGTAAGTTCTATAAAGCAAGACTCGTCATCCATAACATGTTGTGTGTTGCCAGTAAATTTGCATGCAATCGGCCATGAATAGTCCAACACAACACAACAAGGACGTTGCCAATAAAGGAGAAACATGTTCAGTCTCTCCTCCTCTTCCTGCCACCAACCCCAAAAGTTGTGTAAAGATACGTAAACATCCAGTCTTGATTCTTGTCCACATTGGATTTTTAATCCATTGTTCAACCAACCCAAATCTTCTTTATACGTTACTTCAAGAGGCAACGAAGCAACACATTACAAACAAGTCTCAATTTCATGGAGAAGGTGAAGTAAATATATTATCATTACGCTACATTACACATCACATCCATACTAGGTTGTATAGTGCATTTTTTTTTTCTCGGTGTAACAAATAAATAAAGTTAACGAGGGCATGTTTGGTTGGTAAAATTGGGGCATTGTTATTTCCCCCATCAACATTCAATTTTTTGAACTTGTGGGTCATCTTGCCAATGGAATTAAGGGAGCTTATGTAACTGAGGCCAAGGGAAGGTCCTTAGTAAATTTGTTGGAGCATACTCATGCGATTGGACCCAAGTGTAACTCGAATATGGATTTAAAGGATTGGGTACCCCCATGACTATCATGGTAACCATTATGGGTTCACTAACATGTCTGAGTGGAGGGAAAACAAAGGATGGCCCTTGGGGATGAAGGGAAATTAAGCTCCTATGTCCATGAGAAGTGGGTCCTAATGTAGATATGAAGTCCTCATGTTTCTGACCCTTGTGCTTTTATTCTCTAGGTTTCCCTTGACGCCATGAGATCTCTAGTAATGATCCCTCATGTGTAGGAGGGAGAACATATAATGGGGTTGTTGGAAGTTAAGGGTGGGAGGTGTTCGAAATCCTTTTCTAGGGTGATTTGTCCAAATGTGTAGCTTCATTACTTGTCAAAGGAGGGAACATGGATGGACATAGGTTGTTATTCCTCCATGTCGCATTGGTATGTGATATACTAACCATTAGTTGAAACTGATTAATATAATATTATTTATTTTCTTCTAAGAGAGAATTTCGAGTGTCCTTAATCGTGAAACCCTTCTTTTACATAAAATAAATAAATAATATAATATAATATTTAAAAATTTATAAACTTATAACTTCTTCAAATTGATACGTGTAATAATTTATTATTTTTTAAGTAACCAAAATTGATGATATTTCAATAGAAGAAAATAAATAATATTATATTCGTCAGTTTCATTTATAACCATTCATTTTTAAGAATTCTATTGTATAACCATTCATTTATAACCATTTTTATGAATTTTGTTTTGTTGAAATATAAATTATTATGTTGATGGGTCCAGTAACACTGGAAGAGTGGTGCGTCACAATGGGTCAATGCCTTTGATAGCCAATGCGGGTCAACCCGCATATCATGACAACTCCCTCGCGATTACCCCAGTTTAAATGTTGAAAAGTTTAAGAGTTATATTTAATATTAAAATATGTTCAAAATCTTAATTTATTATCTAGCTTCTATTCAATTTTTACTCGAGACTTGCCCCCACGTATGATGAAAGATCATTCGGAAGATCCTCTTTATTTGGATTTGTTTCCTTAATTTCCTATAGGTGTTTTATTTGTAGAGAGCATGTTTATCATCAAAACTTTTTATTTGTTTACTCGTAAAAGTTTCTTTACAGCCTATCTAGTTTTATAGCAAATCACATTCTCATAGTGTGTATTTTAGTAGTTTAATATATTTTAGTAAGCTCGTAGGGGTTGAACCCTTACACTTTGGTTTTACATTTTGGTCTCTCTTGACATTGAAGAGTGTTAAAAATGACTCCACAAAAATGAAAGAGGTGCTTCATTTTCATTGTTGATTCATGAAACTTGGATACCCTAACACATTTGAAAGGATTCATCGAAAACATAGACAACCCCTTTACATAAGATCTCATTTTCTCTCGCAATAAAATCTATCTCGACATAGATAACAACACCTTTTTATAATGATCCCTCTCTCCTTCACCATAGAGACATCATCCCCGAGAGGAGAATCCACTAAGAACCATGGATTCCAAGCCAACAACCCATAACCCATTTTTTGGTTCCCTCAATTTACTAGACCTCAATCAACTCACAAATGACCCCATTACACACAATGACGATTGAGTTGACATGCCACATAATCTTGCTTATGAATTAAGAAAATTCGAGCGCAAATTCCATAAATACACTAACCCCACATAACCACATACCAATTATGGTGTGGATCAATCAACCTCAAAGAGGACACTGCTAGGCTCAAAATTTTTCAATAGACTGTAATAGGATCCACTACCAATTGGTACATTTAACTTCCCACGAAGTAATTTTGGGATTTAAAAACACCAACAATCAAAATTTTGACCTATTTCCATCTTCATGCTCACCAAGAAACTGATAATGAACTCCTCACCACATTGACGCAACCGACTTTTACCCTTATCACCAACCACATACACCCATGGTGACATTGTCAGTGGTTATGAAAACACATAACCTTACTCGCCAAATTACTTTGTACATAGCAATTCTCTACTACCACAAATAACACCAGAGGCCCTATTCTCCAACCACTAAACTAAGGCTAATGCAATAGACATCTCCCTCTAACTTGACCCAATGTACACACAAAAAAATTGTATGAATATCTACATACTTTATGCACCTCACTTCCCTCAAGGACCACCACATTAAGACATGGTGTTGATGGCCAGATCACATATGTCCAACATACTTTTCCACCCTTAAATCAACAACAAATTGACACTTATATGTATGAAAAACCTCATCCCTTACTAGGACCATCCAACCTGTATGGACATCATACCTCCTATGGATCTTCATTTCCCTATGAACCACATGCCTTATATGCATTAGCACCTTTTACACACCCTCTCTAGGCCCTCCATCACCAATGTGGCAATGAGAATGCCCCAAATTAAACTCACTCTACATTAACCCACATCTTAGTTACCCACCACAAACATAGGCGACCAATTTTTTTTAGAGAACAACATTTTCTTATTAGGTTGGGGTCACACCCCCCATCCCCATTCACAACCAAAACAATAGCCAACAACCTGACCAAGGATGCAAGAACAAAAACAATTGGAACCCCATTCAAGGAGGCACACCCTCTATAACTCAGACTGAAGCCAAAATGCTAAACAAGGAAATTGGGCCACAAAACCCTGATAATGCAACAACCACCACCATGTAATATGGAACAATTATATTCACAAATGCCCGATGATACCCAAAATTAGTAGGTAGTTTGGCACACCGTACTCAAGGGAGGCACCCCCACCACCACCTCAACCAACTATCAATCAAAACCCCTTCCCACGGAGTCAACGACTACTTATCATGCACCCACCGCCTGATGACGTTAGGGACAAGCTTGACCAACCCATACATGAGTCTTCATCATGTCCATAGGTAGTCCACTTTAATTGGATAATATCTACAACCTTCCTATGTTTACCATCTCCATAAATTCCATTAATGGTTGGTCTATGCCATACCAATGCAACATGGAGAATATAACCTTTGTCCATCCATGTACGGATTCCATGCTCCCTCCTTTTGTAGGTATTGAAGCTAGTCCTTTGGACAAATCTACCTATAAGAGGAATTCCAACACCTCCCACCCTTAATTGCTAACAACCTATCAACCCTAGTATATCCTCTCTCTCACACACAAAATGGATCATTACTAGAGAGGTTGTCACGTCAAGGAAACCTAGAGAATAAAATATCAAAGGTTGGAAAGATGAGGACCTCATATCTGCATTAGGACCCACTTCTCATGGACATAGGAGCTCAGTATCCCTTCATCCCCAAGGGCCATCCTTTGTTTCCCCCCCACTCATACTTGTTAGTGAACCCATTGTGGCTACCATGATTCTCGTGGGGGTATCCAATCCTCTAAAGGCATCTTGGAGTTACACTTGGGCCCAATCGCATGAATTTGCTCTACCAAATTTACTAAGGACTTTCCCTTAGCCTCGATTGCACGAGCTCCCTTGATTCCATTGGAAAGACAACCCACAAGTTCAAAAAATGGAATGTTGATGGTGGGAATAACAATGCGCCAATTTTACCAACCAAACATGCCCTCATTAACTTTATTTATTTGTTATACTGAGAGAAATGAAAGGCACTATACAACCTAGTATGGATTAGATTTACCTTAAAAAAATAGATTATTATTATTATTATTATTAAAAAATGCATTCTAGAATCTTGTTACATTATAAATTCATCTTTAACTTGCATTTTTTAAACATAAAAATTCCTAGGGATGGAATTTGACGTGCAAATTGCCTGGTAATTTTCAATTCAAATAAAACTACAAATTCTTCCAAACAACATTCTAGGTTAAGTGTGAAAACTAACATTGTAATAATTTTTTAATATCTAAAGTCTAAGCCTTATTTTTATTGAAGATCTTTTCAACACCAAAATTTTTAGTATGCTTCATTTTTATTACAACCTTGTCAATGTGGAAAGAAACAAGGTGTACTATGCAATCTATATCCTAGATTTTTTAAACAATAGAAGTTTAGGCTTATTTTTATTTGAGATCTTTTAAACACCAAAATTTTCGCACATTTGAGATTTTATGCACATGTCTTATTTTATATTTTAAACACCAAAATTTTATGCCTCATTTTTATCCTAAATCTTTTAAACATTGAAATTGGGGTTGTATAAATATGGGTAAAACCACTCATTTTGTTGTCAAAATTAAATTTTTGAATGCATTAATGGAACTTCTAGGGTGCTTCTTATTTATTAATATATATATCAAGATCCACAATCTTGTTGGGTAACAATGTGCACTTTCCAAAGTAGTTTGGTTGACATGTGTCTCCCAACATTCTTAATCTTGTCGGGTAACATTGTGCAGTTTACAATGTAGTTTGATTGGCATGTGTTTTGTCTAGTAACAATGTGCACTTTACAATGTAGTTTGGTTGACATGTGTCTAGTGACATTCTTTGGTTGATGGTAGTTAGATAGTAACCTTGATAAATTAAAATGGAAAAAAATTAATATTAGATATTAATAAAAACTAAACAAAGCTATATATAAAAGAATAAAAAACTTAATTTAAAAAGTTACATAGTTTCAATCATTTTTATCTTATATTTTACCAAAATATTACTTATACACATCAATTTTTTATTATCTATATAATAATAATAATAATAATCTATTTTTAAGGTCAAGGCCAAGCCAACACACCAAATTGATGTATGAGACCCCCTTGTTTGTGGGGAAGGGACCCCCCTCAGCCCAGCGATTTGACTGGTAAAGAAAAAACAAATCGTTTGCATTATTAATTAAGGAAAGTATTAAAAAACGAAAAAAACAAAAAAAACATATGGAATCATGGTGTTCTAAAATCATTATATCTGAAGAAATGAGGTGCATTCTACATCTTAGTATTGTAGAGATCCTAACTTATGGAGTTATGGTGTTGTCTAATTGTTGTATGAGGGAAACCATTCTACATCTTAGACTTGAGTTTTGCATATTAGTATTAGAGAGATTGTAGCCTCACTTAATCAATTGTCTTAATGGTAGCTTCACTACTTACCAGAGATATATTCCAAGTAACACAAATAGATTTTAATTATAAATATTTCAAATATATATAATACTCTGTACAAGATTCTAAATAGAATAGATTTTAATTATAAATATTTCAAGTATATATAATACTCTGTACAAGATTCTAAATATAATAGATTCATTTTAATTAAAGATTTTTCAAATATAGATATGAAGTTAAGATGGATCCAAATTAATTAATTAAAGTATTTTTTAATAGAAATGAAAAGAATCATATTTCTATCTATGATTCTTAAATTGTTATTAGTAAAATGATATTTTTTCAGATTCAGAAACCCTAAACTCAACATTTATGATTTGTTAAAATTATTATTTTTACAAAATAAAATAGCAATTTTCGAACAAATCACATGACTGTAAAATT
>ML804254.1:58978-100304 GCA_009831015.1 Picea engelmannii | reverse complement strand
TTTGACTTATTGGTTCTGGTAGATTTATTATGATTTCGATTTTTGCTGGATCCACTGTTATTTCGGATGATGAGATATGATGACCTAATACCACCCCTTCAGTTAACATCATGAAACATTTTTCATTACTAAGAGACAAATTTTTTTCTATGCATCTTATTAAGACTTTTTCCAAATTTGCCAAAGATCTTTCAAAAGAATCACCATGCACAGAGAAATCATCCATATAGACCTCTACACATTCATGTACTAAATCAGAAAAAATGGCCAGGACTGCTCTTTGAAAAGTAGTTGGGGAATTACACAAACCAAAAGGTAATACCTTATAAGCATATGTACCCCATGGGCATGTGAAGGTAGTTTTGTATTACCTTCACATAAAGAACTGGTGCAGGTGCAACACGTTAGAGAGAAAGATATCACTTGGAAGGAATTCAAGAGGTATTTCGAGAAGAAATATTTGACTAAAATATATTATGACAGAAATATGAAAGAGTTCTTTGAAGTTAAACTAGAGTTCTTTGAAGTTAAACTAGGCAGCATGACCATTGATGAATACGAGCAAAGATTTCTGGAATTGCTGAAGTATGTTCCGTTCATCAAGGAGGAGACTGTCAAGATTCAGAGGTATCTAAGTGGATTACCACCTTTTATTGGTGACAAGATTTAGTATGATGACCCTAAGTCTATGGAAGAAATGATAAGAAGAGAGAAATGTTTATATGAACAACAGAGAGAAAATCCTACCTTCCAGAAGGCTTGGGAAGACAAGAAGAAGTTCAAGAAGGAACAAAGGCAGAAGGGAAACAAGCCTCCCTTTTTCAAAAACAATCCTCAGGGATAGCCATCTTTTAGAGAGCCCATAAAGGTTGAAGTGGGTGGAAAATTGCCAAGGCAAACACCTATGGAGTGTTGGGGTTGAAAAGGAAACCATAGGTACAAATATTACCCCCACAGAAATGATAAAGTGAGTGCCGTCCACAATGTTCAGCAAGCTGAAATAGTGGAGGACATGGGTAGTAGAATGCCAAGGATCTACACAGCCTTGGACAACAAGCAATATGAATTTCAGTCGCACATGATTGAAGTGGAAGGTATGATTAACAACCAACCATTTACTGTTTAATTGATTAAGGGGATAGCCATAGTTATATAGATCCTAGAATGGTGGAAAGTTTTCATTTATCGAGAAGCAAACATGAAAAGTCTTGGTTAGTGCAGCTAGCTACAGGAACCAAGAGGAAAGTCACTAAGTTAGTTAAATATTGTCCAGTGGACATGAATGGACTGAGCTCGAAGACTGAATTGAACATTTTGCCTTTAGGCTCTTATGATTGTTTATTTGGGATGGACCAGTTTGACCAACACCATGCCATCCTGGACTGTCGTAGCAAGGCATTCACTTGTCTGGATGAGGAAGGAAATCGAAAAACAATCCAAGGAATTCCTAGAGTTGTTGTTAGAGAAATCTCAACAATGCAGCTGAAGATGTGTTACAGGAAAGACTGTCAATTATTTGCAGCCCATATGGAGGAAGCATCCAAGGATGAGGTCTCAAATATTGGAGACCATGCGGTACTAAATGATTTTGAGGTTATATTTCAGGAGGTATCGGACTATCTCCGAAGAGAGATATTGATTTCTCTATAAACTTAATTCCTGGAGAAACTCCAGTGTCGAAAGCTCCTTATAGAATGAGTACGCCAGAGATGAAAGAGTTGCAATTACATCTTGAAGATATTTTGAAGAAGGGGTATATACGCCCAAGCGTGTCACCTTGGGGTGCCTCAGTCTTGTTCGTGAAGAAGAAGGACAGAACGTTGAGGCTGTGTATAGATTTCCAACGACTGAACAAAGTAATTGTAAAGAACAAGTATCCTTTGCCGAGGATTGATGATGTCTTTGATCAGTTGAAGGATGCAAAGATATTTTCGAAGATAGATCTCAGATCGGGATATCACCAGGTAAGAATAAAGGATGAAGAAATCATCAAGACCACCTTTAGAAAAAGGTATGGTCATTATGAGTTCACAATGGTGCCGTTTGGGTTATCAAATGCACCCGCTATTTTTATGTGCTTGATGAATGGTGTATTCAGGGACTATCTAGACAAGTTTTTCATAGTCTTCCTATATGACATTTTGGTGTATTCCAAGTCAGAGGAAGAGCATGAACAACACCCAAGGATGGTGCTTCAAGTGCTAAGAGAGCACCAACTGTATGCCAAGTTGAGAAAATTCTCATTTTATCAAGAACGGAAGCATTACTTGGGGCATATTATCTCGAAGGATGGGATAGTTGTAGATCCTAAGAAGATTGAGGCCATTAGAGAATGGTCAGTGCTAAATAATGTGACAAAAGGCATATTCTTTATGGGTCTAGCCAGTTATTACACAAGGTTTATCATAGGATTCTCGAGAATAGCTCACCCTATCACTTCTTTGCAAAGGAAGGAGAAGAAGTTTTTGTGGACAAAGTATTTTGAGAGAAGCTTTCAACAATTGAAGAAATTGTTAAAAAGTGCTCCAATCATTAGGATTGCAGACCCAAATGAATATTTTGTGGTATGCACTGATGCATGTAAAGAAGGGCTGGGAGGATTCCTCAGCCATAATGGATTCATAATCGGTTATGAATCCAGAAAGTTGAAAGAGCATGAAAGGAATTACGCCACTCATGATTTGGAGTGGGCAGCCATCGTTCACGCTCTGAGGAAATGGAGACATTACCTCATGGGAAAGAGGTTTGAATTGAGAATAGAACATAACGATTTGAAGTATCTATTTGATTAGTCAACCTTGAATGCTAGGCAGAGTAGGTGGCTAGAGTTTTTGTGTGAGTACGATTTTGATATCAATCATATCAAAGCGAAGGAGAATAAAGTGGCTAATGCACTCAAAAGAAGAGTACACGAATAGCCATTACCATGTACCAAACTGATATAAAGGGCAGAATTTTGGAAGCTACAAATGCAGATTTGTAGTACAGGGAGCTAGTAGCAAAGCTACAACAAGGTGAGATTCCACATAAAGTGGAAAATTATAAATTGGAAATCAATGGGATACTTCTGTACAAGAACATAGTTTATGTACCTAACGTCCAGGGTTTGAAACTTGCGATTCTAGGAGAAATGCATAACGTGCCTTATGCTAGGCACCCTAGATATCAGAAAACTGTGGCAGTAGTCAAGAGCCATTACTTTTGGCCAGGTATGAAGAAAGAGATTGTTGAATACATCGCCAGATGTATGGAGTTACAGAAGGTTAAATCTAAACACAGGCACCCAGCAGGGTTGTTGTAGCCTTTATCCATTCCTGAGTGGAATTGGGAAGTGGTGACAATGGATTTCATCACAGGATTGCCTAGGACAGGCAAGAAACATGACTCAATCATGGTGGTGGTGGAAAAGCTTATGAAAGCTGCCCATATTATTCCACTAAAGATTACTCACAAGGCAACAAATGTTGATGATATTTTTATGAAGGAAGTGGCACGATTGCACATAATTCCCAAGACAATTGTGTCTGACAGAGACACAAAATATACCTCAAATTTCTGGAAGGGGTTGTTCAAAGGGTTCAGAATGAATCTGAACTTCAGTACAACCTAACATTCTGAGTCGAATGGGCAGACAGAGTGGGTGAGTCGAGTAATAGAAGACATACTGAGGATGTATGTAATGGACAAACCATCGAAATGGGAAGACTACCTACACTTGGTAGAGTTCGCCTACAATAATGGGTATCAAGCATCATTGAATATGAGCCCATTTCAAGCACTTTCTGGTAGAAAGTCCAATACTCTAGTAAGTTGGGATAATAGAGGTGATAGGGCAGTAGTTGGGCTAGAGTTACTCAAGGAAATGGAAGACAAAATGCAAGTGGAACAAGAAGGTGTCCTGCAAGTGCATCCACTGGACTTATAAAGGTCCAGTGGACCTGGTATGGTCCTAGGATGCGACATGGGAGCATGAGGATGCTATGCGGGAATAATACCCACATATTTTTGAATATTTTGGAAATCTTGCTGATACTGTGTGAAAGTTGCACTGAGGACAGTGCAAAAATAAGGGGAGGGGATTGTAATATCCCCAAGGACGAGCCCTATTGTAATCATGTTTATGAATTGTAAATCATGTTTTCTAGGCTGGTGAGGCGAGTATTGATAAGATGGTAAGGCTTATGAGTTATTAGGCTGGAGAGCCTAAGTGTTAAGGCCAAGAGCCTGTTTTTGTATATGTAATTATGTAGAACATCAATAAAAATATGAACATCGTTGCGTGCAGACCGGCCACGAAGAAAGAGTCATGGGGGACTAAGCTTCCACAGAGTGGGTAAGGGTATGGTGAATGAAAGGTGGAAAGAAAGGCTAAGTGTTGGGCCTAGGGGATAATATAGGGGGCTTACCTCTAAAAAGGGATAATAATTTATTATTATTATTTCCAAAAATCTAAAGTGGACAATTTTGAGTGTTTTCCTAAGTTCTTGGAGAGGAACACATGTTGATGGAGCGCATGTAGCTTCATGGGAGACATGTGTCGGACCAGGCACATGCAGTTAAAATCTACAGAATTCAGCCGTGGAGGGGGTTCGCTCTTGATTCTTTCATCCTTTGCATCTGATCTGGGATACCCTCACGTAGCTCTGAAAACTAGAAAGTCGAGATGTCTTCTTGAAAAACTGAAACATCCTCCGTATGATCCTATTTTTTTTGGTTTGTGTCTGTCCTTGGCATACCTATACACTGTTGAGAAAACTGCTCGGGAGGGGAAAGTCAACCTGTGAGTTCGTGAACCTAGTCTATATGCCATTGCAGAGTTGAATCCGTACCCAAACTATCTGTGGGTTGCTGCTTTCTATTTTTCTGAGTGGGATTGTGTTGTGTTTATCCTCACCGTGCTGGAATTGAGTCGAAAGGGGCTGAAGAGATGGGTTGTCAGGCCTATGGCTGAAGAGGCAGGTTGTTAGGTATGTGAGCGACTCTTTCCAGGTGAGAGATTCTGCTGGGAAGTGGTTCCTCCCAGAGAGAGAGTCCAACACCAGATACGAAGCTTTGAGAGTTCCTGATTCGGCCTATTGATGAGACCTAGAGAGAGAGGTGAAGCACCGATGGACTGTGCTTGTGGAGGTGTATACTCTCGGGTGGAGCAGGCATATGGGGAATGAGAGTCTGTGAGTAGTGGGTGTAAGAGGGCTCCTAGATAAAATCCTTCTGGTTGCTATGTGGAATTTTCCCTGTAACCTCAGCCTAGTCTAGGATTCCCTTGACTTGGATGGAGCTTAGTCCCAGCTTAGGGGTGACCCACTGCTGAGCGTGATGAGCAGCGTGGTCTAAGGCTGGGAGGTTCATGGAAGGTATGCACGTGGTTGCTGGAGTTACGCCAGTTTAAAAGATAAGTGTTAATTTTGTACTTAACTTACATGTGATGCATGTCTGTGTCTTGAAATGTTATCATGTATTCTGTTGCAAGTTTGAATTGTTTTTAATATTGTTTAAGTCTGTAAAACAACAGTAAATCCATGTTAAATGTCTTATTTTGATTTAATATGCATTTGATATATATAAGCATAAGTGTGTTCTGCATAGTAGCATTGCCCGGCCAGTGGGTTGATGGTTGCGGACGTTACAATGTCCATAGGTAGTCCACTTTTATGGGATAATATATGCAACCTTCCCATGGTCACCATCTCCATCAATTCCATTAATGTCTATTCTATTTCATACCAATGCGACATGGATAATATAACAACCTTTGTCTATCCATGTAAGGATTCCATGCTCCCTCCTTTTGTAGGTATTGAAGCTACTCCTTTGGAAAAATCCACCTATAATAGGAGTTCCAACACCTCCCTCCCTTAATTGATAACAACCTAGCAACCCCAGCATATCCTCTCTCTCATACACACAAGGGATCATTACTAGAAATATTGTCGTGTCAAGGAAACCTAGAGAGTCTCAAAGGTTAAGAAGACGAGGACCTCATATCTGCATTAGGACCCACTTCTCATGGACATAGGAGCTTAGTATCCCTTCATCCCCAAGGGCCATCCTTTGTTCCCCCCCCCCCCACTTAGACATGTTGGTGAACCCATTATGGCTACCATGATTCTTGTAGGGGTATCCAATTCTCTAAAGTCATCTTGGAGTTACACTTGGGGCCAATCGCATGAGTCTTCTCCACCAAATTTACTAAGGACTTACCCTTGACCCCAATTGCATGACCTCCCTTGATTCCATTGGCAAGATGACCCATAAGTTCAAAAAATGGAATGTTGATTGTTGAGATTTGGGTACCAAGGAAAGTGATCCCCTTGTGTTTGTGAGGCTCTAAACACAAAGGGGGGGGGGAGTATAACCCTCATGGTTGTACTTTATGTTATAATTTCACTTTGACTTTATTAACTTATGTCTAAAGTGAATTTATTCACTTAAGTCATAAATTGACATTAATTTCACTTAAATTTGAATTAATGAACATAACGAGAAACTATGGAAACTTAAGTGAGTTTATGAGATCTAATCTCATCCACTCATCTTGGAGAAAGGATTAGATCTAATTTGAGACCTTGGTTTCTAGGTTATCCTTAAGGATTATGCTAAAGGAGGAAAAAGAGGGAAAAGTGATATTGATTCATTCACTTGGAGTAAGAAGGAAAGAAGAAGAGAGGAGGAGAGAACTTGGAGAAGATGAAAAACACGGGTGCACCATTGTTGAGGAGAATTGAKCTTGAGGAGGCACTTTGGTGAGAGGCTAGGGTGCATGAGCTAGTGGGTTCCTCTTACCTGGGGGATGAACTAGTAGGAGGGCACACTCAAAGAATGAGGGCACAACTAGCAAGGGAGAGGGCACACTTGTATGTGGGTGCATTTGTTTCTTGAGGGCAGACTTGTATGTGGGTGCATTTGTATCTTAAGGGCACATTTACTTGGAGAGAGTTTGATTGGGAGAGGGCACACCTTTGTAGAAAAAGGGGCACGAGTTTACATCTAGCAGAGAAAGGGCTTCAAAGAGGGTGCTTCACTACTTTAAGTAAGGAAAACCATCTAGAGGGGCGCAAGTCTACTCTAGTAGGCACAAAGAAAGAGGGGAATCCATAGCAAGCTTCAGAAGAGTTTCTTATGTATCAAGTTCCATTGTTTCATTTATTTGATAGTATATTTTGCTTGAATACTCCATAATATATCTATCTCTCTTACTTGTTTTCCCCATGGGAGTTTTTCCAGGGCCATGTTGACCAAAAGCACTTGTGTACATTTGTCATGGTTGCTTAGTATTTTCAGCCTATAGTAGTTAAAGATTCTAGAGGTGTATTTCATTTTTAATGCATGTTTTTTTTTTTTAAGTAAAAAGATGGAACCTGTTATATTACCATGAGAAAAATACAGTAGCTATTTATGATGCTAGTTGTCCCGCCTAAACAGGAAACCAGGACAGTTGGGCATCCCTTGCCATGTGTTACCCCATTCACAAAATTAGAAAAATTAACAGTGCGTCGTCCTACCCGAAGGAAACCGGGACTATCATTCGTGAAGATGGAACTGGATTTCATAAACTAGTTCTAAGAAGACTGAAAGCTAACTAGCCCAAGGCCTATATTATAGCAAAAAAAACAAGTTTTAGTCTTGAGCATCATTTAACCTTTGAGCCTACGCGCTTGTCCTCGTCCTCGTGCTGTCGCCATCCTGTTGGGAATGCATAGGCCTGCACGCATGTTGGACATTGTCTCTTTGGAAGAGTTCTGAAGTGAGCCGCGAAGAGCATGTTGATTCTCTGGTCAATTCGTGCGAGGCAGAAGATTTGATCATCCAACAAACTCCTCACCTCAAAAATGAGATTGAGGTACCCTGAGTCTGCGAAGAGTGCCTGCTCCTGGCTGTGGCTATCAATTAACCCCGTGGGAATAGTCTCCTCTGCTTCATGATGCACGTGCTCCTATAGATTATTTTCTTGCAGCACTTCCGTCGTGGGTGGTTCAGGAGGAATCTCCTNTGAGTCTGCGAAGAGTGCCTGCTCCTGGCTGTGGCTATCAATTAACCCCGTGGGAATAGTCTCCTCTGCTTCATGATGCACGTGCTCCTATAGATTATTTTCTTGCAGCACTTCCGTCGTGGGTGGTTCAGGAGGAATCTCCTCTTCAACATAGCAGGTGGGGTAAGGCTCCTCTAAGCTGGTGGCATTGGGGCTGGGCAGAATGCTGGCAGTCAGAGGCTTGCTGTCTGGACCAAATTCCGAAGGTGGGTTCCAGTTATCCGACACTGTGAACAGAGTGTGCTTGGGAATGCTTTCTAAGCCATCCTCCGGGGTAACTTCTTCCACGTACGCCATTGGAGGCGTCCATGGTGTTGTTCTCCGTCGCCTGGCTTCCATTGCTATGGCTTTCTCAAAATTCTTTTTCCTCTGGTGCAGTGATTTAGCCGTGTACCAGGCAGCTCCCCTGCACGACTTCCCTCTCACTCTAGGCATGGTGGGGGCCGGTAGATTGCCAGAGTTCCTTCCAGAAAAATCTCTTTGCTCCAAAACACTGACGAGGTCACAGGGTGCTGCCACTATTCCCGGTGGCGGAGAAGCTGTGGCAATTTTGCTGTTCCAGTGGAGCGGAGGTTGTAAGGAGCGACTGGTGCTTTTCTCTATCGACCTGGGTGATGAGGGATATTGATAACATGACCTCCATGACCATTAAATCCTGTTGGTTAGTGCACTGGTGGCTGGTACCCTTCCCTTATGCGAAGGGGCTCGTCGCTTGAATGCGCTTGTGAAAATCCATGGCAAGTTAAAGTCAGAGGGGATGTTGGCCAGTAGATGCATTAATACTGCATCCTGGCCTGATCCCGCATGGCACAATTGCATGACATGTCACCCCATCCGGGGGTTGAAGGTCTTTGGTGGCTAAGGTTTGGCACCGAGTGAAGATCCCTGGCTTTGGTGAGGTGTGGGCTTCCCAGCACAAGTGTTCCACGCCCGTTTTGACTACTTCATTTGCTAGGCAATCCACAACCTTGTTTGCGTCTCATTTCACGTGGGAGGTAATGATGCTGAGACGGGGTTGTAGGAGGTGGCTGAAGTCTTCGAGCAGACCAATGAGTCTCCAGATTGGTGAAATTCTTGCAGGGTTGCATCCATGGAGAATCTTGGTGATTAGCCTAATGATGACTTGCGAGTCCCCCTCTAAGATTATTCTTTGGTAGCCTTTGTCCATAGCTGTTTGGAGTCCCTGTAGTAGTCCTGTTAGCTTAGCTACATTTTTTGTTGTGTCCCCTAGGAAACCTGCATCCAGACCAAGGATTTCGTCGTTGGAGTTTCTGATCATTGCCCCATATCCTGCTGTTTCTGGGTTGCCTTTGGAGGCTCCATCAAAATTTACTTTGATGAAATGTGTTGGAGGGGGTGTCCAGCTGGTTGGACTAGTTGGTTGACACTTATGACTCTTTGGTCTCAGTTGATTATTTAGTATGGGATGCCAATTTTGAAGAGTGCCTTGTTCCTCTCGGTTGCATTGTAGATCTTCCTCTATCCAAGACTTACTCCTAATTGTTTCTTTGATTAGTGAGCTGATTTTCGCTCATGTGGCCTCTGGCAGGGAAGATTGAGAGTGGAATATTCTCTTGTTTCGTTCCTTCCAAATTTGCCAGAGAATAAACCCCGGTAAAATTTTCCAGATGAGATTTAGTATGGGGTTGTTGTAGGTACTGCGATCCCAATTCTCGATTGTGTCATTGATGCTGCTCCGATTTTGGTTGGATTTGCGCATTGTTTGCGCTCCTTGGTCCCATATTTGTTGGTTGTAGTGACACCCGTTGAAGAGGTGTTCCTTAGTTTCCTCCTGTTGATAGCAGAGGACATAGAGGGATGGTCCGATGAAGCCTTTTTTTTGTAGATTATCCCACGTTAAGGCTCTATTGTGCACCACTAGCCACAAGAAGGTGGAGACCTTAGGCCAGAGAGCAGGGTTCCAGACTTTACTCCAAATGTGCTCCTTTTTTTGTCCCTGGTGATTTTCCTGTAGTGAATAAGCTTCTTTGATAGTGAAAATTCCAGCTGTGGAGTGTCCCCACCTCAGGATGTCCGGTCCCTCTCGATAGGGTATTTTCCTACAGATGGCTTGAGATTTCCAGCTCTGCAGATTGAGATTTTTCGGGGTCACGAGCTCTTGATTCGAGATCTTCCATTGGCGCCATCGCTGCTGTTGTGCTTGTGGTTTCTAGAGGTCCTTAAACTTGAGGGAGGTGTTCTAGTGGAGGGCTCTTTTGAGATTAGATAGTTCCTCCATTGCATCCAAGGGTGTGAGTTGCTACCATGAGTCTTGCCAGAAGAGGGCACTTTCTCCATCTCTGATCTCCCAAAAGGCATGATTATGTACCAGTGTTCGATTTTGCCAAGCTGTGTTCCAGATGTTGGAACCATGTATTCGGTTGTTGTGTTGGATTAGCTAGTCTTCCGGTGTGCTTGGGGTGTACTTTCATTTCCACAGTTGTGCCCAGGCGGCTGTTGGATTTTTTAGCCATCTCCACCAGATTTTAGCTCCCATTACTTGATTAAGTTTCCCTAGATCCCGGAGGCCCAATCCTCCTTGAATTTTTGGCATGCAAAGTCTATCCCAGTTGACTAGAGCCCATTTCTTGTTGGGTTGATGACCGTGACAGAGAAAGTTTCACTGGAGGTTTCTGATGGCTCTGATGATTTTTTTGGGAGCAGCTAGAGTGGTGAAGAGATAAGTGGGTAGAGCTTGCAAAACCGACTTGAGGAGTACCAGCCGAGAGGCAATATTGAGGGGTCTAAAGGTCCAATTGCTTAGCCTGTTGGAAATGGAGAGGAGAAGGCTATCCCATGAGATGGATCTGGCTGTTGCTCCTATGAGGGGAACCCCGAGATAGTTGGATGGAAGGGAGCTTCTGGGTATCCTGAGAAGTATGGAAAGATGAAGTTGGATAGAGGGTAGGGTATTAAAAAAGTAGAGCTTGGACTTTTCCAAGTTGAGTGACATGCCTGAGGCTTCGATGAAGTCGGAAAGGATGGAATTGATCTTGTTGGCTTCCTGGACTGTGGGGGAGTTCAGGAGGAGGGTGTCATCAACAAATTGGCTATGAGGGGGTGATGGCTGGATGTTGTGCAGAGGCAAGCTTTTTAGGGAGCCTTCAGTTACTACTGCCTTGATGTATCATCCAAGACCTTCTGCCATAAGTACAAACAGGAAAGGGGAGAGGGGGTCCCTCTGTCGGATTCCTCTAGAAGGTGAAAAAGGTTGGGATGGTACACCGTTTACGAGAGTGGAGAAGAAGGTGGAGGAAGTGAGATTCATGACCCAATTTACCCAACCCTGATCAAAACTGAAAGAGTCTAAGACAACTTTGAGATATTGCCAGTTAGCTCGATTGAAAGCTTTTGAAAGATCGAGTTTGATTAGCATACCTGGAGTTCTTGAAGTCTTAAGGGAGTGGATGATCTCGTGAGCTAGAATGATGCTATCCATGATTTTTCTTCCTTCTACGTACCCTGCCTGCTCCTTGGAAATGACAAAAGGCAAAATGGGTTTGAGTCGATTGGCATTACCTTCATTATAATTTTGTAGATAACATTACACAGGGCTATGGGTCTGAATTGTTTGGGGTTTGTGACTCTTTCTTATTTCGGAATAAGGGTGAGAAAGGTGGCGTTGAGAGCTGGTAGGACCAGGCCTGAAGCTCTTGATTCCTCTACCACTTCCCACACTTCTTTTCTGACCAGGTCCCAGCAGTGGTGGAAAAAATCCATGGTAAATTTGTCCGGGCCAGGGGCCTTTCCTGGGGGTATGGTTTTTACGGCTTGATATACTTCTTCCTAGGTGATGGGCCTATTTAGACCTGCATTTTGCTCTGGGGTTACCAGAGATGGTATATGTCCGGTGACTCTTCGTATGGCTTTCATTCTGTCTGTCTTCGATTCCGTTAGAAGGTTTTGGTAGTACTTGAGCAGTTCCTCCTCGATTTTGGAGTGTTCCCTGATTATGTTGCCCTGACTGTCCTCCAGGTGAGTGATCCTATTGATGTGTCTTCTATGAATCATAGCTCTATGAAATTTTTTTGTGTTCTTCTCCCCTTCCTTGAGCCATTGCACTCTAGATTTTTGCTTCCATAAGATTTCCTCTTGTTTCCGTCTTTCTTCTAGTTGTTCTTGAAGCTGCTCCTCCTCCTTCATTAATTCTGTGGTTCTGGATCCAGAAATGAATATTTTTTGAATCTCCCCCAGCCTGCTTTCTATGGTCCTTATACTTTGAAGTATATTGCCAAATAAATTTTTATTCCATTGTTTCAGCATCTGCTTGAAATTTTTAAGGCGTTACTGGAATTTGTACATGCTGGATCCATGGTCTATTTCTGCTTGCTCCCACTAGGATTTGGCTAGCCACTGAAAATCCAGATGCGATAACCAGAATTTCTCGAAGCGAAAAGGATTATACTTGGGAAGCTCTCCCGTGTCTAGTTGAAGAGCCAAGGGCCAGTGATCTGAGCCTGCTTTTGGTAGAATGAGGCTTTCCAGGTAGGAGCCTGATTCCATTATTTCTTCGGTGACTAAGAATCGATCCAGTCGGCATGCAATGTGTTGATTTCCTGATCTGCGATTGGACCAGATAAAAGTACCATTGCTATTTTCTATATCTACTAAATTTAGGTGATCAATGAGAGCTTTAAACTTACCACTGTCTTTCTCTAGTTTTTTGGTGCCTCCAGTTTTCTCTTCCAGCGTCAAGATCATGTTGAAGTCGCCTCCTAAGATCCAGTTCTGAGTTGCTGCCAGGGTCTTGATCAGTTCAAGCCACTACATGAATTTGTCTTTGCCCTAGCTTTTGTGAGGCCCGTAGACATTGGTGATGGCTCCTTCCTGGTTCGAGCCGATGACCTAGAAGTGAGCCATTATTGTGCCTATCATTGTGAAGGGTTTGCTGATAGTGATGTTGGATGGGTTCCGTAAGATGGCAAGGTCACCTGAGGTGCCTGTGGAATATGTTGTTAGGGAGTTTCATTCTCACCATATGCGCTGAAAGATTGTTTCAGCCTCTGCTCCTCGGCATTTTGTTTCCTGTAGCAGCAGAATATCTGGTTTTTCTACTATGATGCAGTCTCGGAGGATCCTTTGCTTGGATCTACCATTAAGTCCTCTGATGTTCTAGGTGATGATCTTCATCATTAAGAGGGAGGTGTTGTGTGGAGGTATCCCTCCGATAGCTTGTGGATTTGACCTGAATTTATCATTAGGTTGCCCACTTCCTTGATCAGTTGGTGCACGGTTTTTCATCCTCTTATTTTGTTTTCTCGAAGGACTCTCTTCGAGCCAGAGCTCGAGTCTGTTGCTATGCCTAGGCGTGTTGTGGATCCTGCTGAGGAATTGAGAAATACCTTGTGTACTTTGCGTAATTGTTCTTCAGGGAGGGTCTGCAGGTCCTTTTGATTTAGGGCTTCCTCCATCTTTTCCAGATCTATCCCTGCTAGATCTTGGTCATCCAGCAGCATTGGGGTATCCCCTTCCCCTTCTCCTCTCTCTTCTGTGTGGGTTTCACAAGTTTGGGGAGAAGGGTTAGGATTTGGGCCATTTTTTTGCAGCTGTTGAGAATCCCTGTGTGGGTTCTGAATTTCCTCATCTTCGGGCAGCTAATCCAAAATCTCATAAGAGTTTTTGGTTGCGACTTTTTGTCTGGAGTCCGGGATCTGCTTCCTTGGTGGGTTTCTCCTTTTTGATGCGACTATGGTGAAGCCATCCTTCTGCATGGTGTCACTTGCTTTGGTAGCTTGTTTGATAAGAGGGCAATCGCGGTATAAGTGGTCGTGCTCATGGCATCTCCTACATCTAAAAGGAATGTGCTCGTAGTCCAGAGTTTGTTGCCAGTCCTCATCCTGGTACTCAAGGGTCACCGCTCTAGGGATTTCTTTGGAGATATTCATGTAAACACAGATCCTGGCATATGAGGTATAATTTCACTGTCTTGTGGCTTCCGAGGCTTTGACATACTGCCCGAGGGTGTTTCCTATGCCCATTAGAATCTCTTCCAGCCAGAACTCTTGTGCCAAGGAGTATAGGCGGATCCATACAGGGGCCATGGTGAAGTCTTCTTTGTCTGGGCTAAATCTTTCATTCCAGAAGCATAGGAACAACCCTGCCGAGTTGTAGAAGTATGGCCCATTTTCAAAGATCCTGTCCTTGTCCTCAAGATTGTATAGAATGATTGTAAAGAAACCTTTGGAGCTGAGTTGGACCTCATAATCCCCTTTGGGATTCCACCAGTGCTTAATCTAACTATTGAGATCCCTCTCTGCTGGCCAAAGTCCTAGAAATTTGCCAATGAGGGTGTTCTCTCTCATGAATTGTGTGTGATCTCCAACCCTAGTTGAGCTGATGAGGTATCTCGGCGGTTTCTCCATTTGTGGAATGCATTTGCCTGGTTTCCAACCCCATGGCGGATTTGGTTGAGAGGTTCTGACATCTATCTCCATTTCTGTTCTGAGGCCTTGTTCCTTGGCCAGAAGTTTCTCTCGTACCTGTGGTGGCGGCTCGAAAGTGGGTCTCTTTGCTCTGGTACCTGATCTATCATTGGCTGCAACATTGCGGTATGAGGGGGGTTTCCCCCCCTCTTCGTCGCCCATCCCGATGTATCAGTGGGGGTCGAAAGGTCGTGGTTGGTTCTGGTTAATCTCTGTGCAGGGGTTCTTTTCCTGGTCAGCGACAATCTACACCGCAGGGGGATTAGGGTTTCTCATGGCCGCTCCCGAGTCTCATCCTATCGATCGTGTAGATTTTCTGCAAAACTCAATAAGATATTACTACCACTATACTCATTTTTAATGCATGTTAAGTAAGGCTAACTTGGACAAAAAAACTATCCATCATTAAACCTTATAAGAGGTAGTAAATACCATCAAATCAAATCTTAAGGGAAAGTTTCAGAGTGGGCAAAGTTAATATTTGTTGGTTGTTTTGGATAGCGAGAAAACAGTCGTAAAAACAATGAGAAAACAATTTGAAAGTACCTATAACTTAGTGCCCAACAAGAGGTCATTTGACAGGCCCGTTGGGCAGCCCTAGGATCCTCAAATTTCTTGATGGTATAAGAGCATGAGAGAAAATAGGTGTTTGATTTTTTGGAGCAAACAATTGGCAGATTTTTCACTTGCGTGGAAGCTTCTTTTTTTCACACTTGACTTTTGTGTGTTGGAGGCTTTGTTGCATTGCTCAGTGTTTCTCAATTGTACTTTGTTAGAGTGTATCAACTTTAACATCGGATGAAATCGTTGTTGGTGCCATGTATGAGTGTAGAGGATAAGCTTGTGGGAGATGTAGTAATACTAATAACAAAAAATAAACATGGATAGATGCATGTTAAACTTGAATTTCCTAAGCATTTAGAGGTTTGTGGTAGATCCATATTAACCTTGATTTTTTAAGTATTGAGAGGATTGTGATTGAGTTTCTTCTTGATCCCTCTTGTTTCTCTTGGTGCTTAAGAGATCATGGGTTAAGCTGATTTAAGCTAGTTTATAAAAGGACTTTTACATTCTTATTTAAGTTACTTTATAAGATTTATTCTTTGATCCCACTCCATACTTAATATATTATGAGTGAAGATGGATTTAAACTTGTTTTAAAAATGCATTCTAGAATCTTGTTGTATTTAGAAAAACAAGATACAATCAACAACATAGTTTAGTTGACATGAGTCACATATAATGGTGATTGGGTGGTAAACCCACTAAATTAAAATGGGAAAAACTGCATTGTAGACATTAATAACGATTAAACAATATGCACTTAACAACATAGTTTAGCTAGCATGTGTCACATATAAGGTTGAGTGGGTGGTAAACTTGATAAATTAAAGTGGAAAACACTGCATTATAGACATTAATAAAATAGGGAAAGAAGATGCCTTATTTTTATTACAATCTTCTCAGTGTTTTAACTTATTTTTTAACATCTAAAGTCTAGTTTTTATTGGAGATATTTTCAACACCAAAATTTTTACCATGCTTCATTTTTATTACAATCTTGTCCATTTAGAAAGAAACAAGATCACGTACTATGCAATCTATATTCTAGATTTTTTAAACACTAAAAGTTTAGGTGTTATTTTTATGTGAGTTCTTTTAAACACCAAAATTTCACACACATGTGGTTTTATCCCAGAGCTTTCATGCACATGTTTCATTTTTAATTTTAAACACCAAAATTTTCACACACATGTGGTTTTATCCTAGAGATTTTATGGTGTGGATCAATAACACCCATATAACCACATAACACCCACATAACCACATACCAATTATGGTATGGATCAATCAACCTCAAAGAGGACACCATTAGGCTAAATTTTTTTCAATAGAATTTAATAGGATCCACTACCAATTGGTACATTTAACTTGACACGAAGAAATTTTGTGATTTAAAAACACTCAGAATCAAGTTTTTGACCTATTTCAATCTTCATGCTCACTAAGAAACTAATAATGAACTCCTCACCACATTGAGGCAACCAAGTTCTACTGTAATATCCCCAAGGACGAGCCCTGTTGTAATTTTTTTTTTGAATTGTAAATCATGTTTTGTAGGCTGGTGAGTCGAGTATTGATAAGTTGATAGGCTTATGTGTTTATTAGGCTGGAGAGCCTAAGTGTTAAAGGCCAGGAGCCTTATTTTTGCACATGTAATTATGCACATTATTAATAAAAGATAAACATCTCTGCATGTGGACCGACCACAATGAATGAGTGATGGGGGACTAAGCTTCCACAAAGCTTGGGTAAGGGAGAGGGGGATGAAAGGTTGGAAAGAGGGGATAATCTTGGGGGCTTAAGCCCTTCGGAATAATAATTTATTGTTATTCCAAAGTACTGTGAAAATGTATATATTTTATCCTAAGTTCCTGGAAAGGGGACCGTGTGCAAAATGGGAAGCATGTAGCCCCAGGGAGAGAGGTGTCGTCTTAGGCGCATGCAGTTAAAAATAGAGGAATAATTTGTGTTGGGGGTTTTGCATTCCTCCATCCATCACCTAAGTCTGGGGTTCGAACTTCCATTCGCCATCCTCCGTTTGAACTCATGGGTGTCCATGATCCACCTCAGTCTAGTGTTTTCTTTCATATCCCTTACCTAGACAGTTCAATCCTGTGCGTGAGATGTTTGTGCACCCTTACACAGTCACGAAACCAGAACCAAGAAGCCATCCTGTGTTGTTGGTTGAGAAAATCGAAGCGTCCCGTATTTGCCAAGCCTTGTTATGCTGTAGCGTTTTTCTATCACCAGTTTTGGAAAGGCTGTGTCTGTGTTTCTTGTGGATTGTTGTGGTTGCACAGTGCTTGACTGCGGGTGGCTTGATGGCCAATGTATGTTCGTGTTGAGCGTCGTAGTTGCTCGACTGTGTTGGATCCCAAGTTGAAGGAAACAGGTTGTTTGACTTGTTTGTAACACTCTCTCCAGGTGAGGGAGGTGGTTGCGGTTGAAAAGAGCAGGTCGCCAAACCTGTGAGTGACTCTCTCCAGGTGAGAGAGTGTGCTCAGGAAGTAAGAACTCTTGGAAGGGGTCCTGTAGCTGCTACAGAACTCTGTGACTTCCGATCCGGTGTGTTCCTGAAGCCCAATGCAAGGGAGGTTAGTAGTCGAAGGACTGTCTTGGTGACAGTGAAGGTGTATACTCTTGGGGTGGCACATGCATGTGGGGAATGAGAGTCTATGAGCAGTGGGCATAAGTGACTCCTGGGAGAAAATCCTTCCTCTGTAACTGGATGTCTTCTCGTTGACCTTTCCTAGCCTAGGATTCCCTGCTCGGTGGAGCTTAGTCCCATCTCGGGGGTGACCTACTGCTGAGAGTGATGAGCAACGCGGTCTAAGGTTGGGAGGTTCATGGAAGGTCTGCACGCAGTTGGTGAATTACATCTAGTTTCAAAGATAAGAATCAGTTTGTGCTTAATATTATGTTTTGCATGCCTGTGATTCTTATATGTTATCATGTATTCTGTTGTGCATATGAATTATTGTTAATGCCATGGATTATGTATGCTAGAAGTAATTATCTTCTTACTCTGTTTTAATGTATTGAATTCATTTAAATGCATGTTTACATAAGTGTTATTCTATAGTAGAATTACTCCTGATGTGGGTTGACATCTCGAAGAATGTTACATTTTGGTATGAGATCTTTAAAGGGCTAAAGTCATAAGTGTTGGTAACATTTCCTGACCTTTGGAGGGCTGGGGATGTTACATTTTGGTATCAGAGATTTAAAGGGCTAAATTCATGAGTGTTGGTAGCATTTCCCAGCCTTTGGAGGGTCGAGGATGTTACATTTTGGTATCATAGCCAAGGTTTTCAATGTTGATCCTGGATGGGCCAGATAAGGGGGCATTGGACCCAAGGTTTCAGGTAGAAATTGTGTTTGGAGGGACTAATTCCGAACCTTAAATTAGTTCTGAGTGCCAAGGGGTTGCTTGGAAGTGTTACAAAACTGCAGTCGGTGTGGTATTTGGCCACATAGAGAGAGAGAGAGAGAGTTGAACGCACGAAGTGTTGGAGCCATTAGATCTGATTGGGAGGAAAGAAGATCCCTCACAACCGTCAGATCTAGAGAAGGTGCAGGAGAGTTATTCTGGAAACCTTTCAGGGATTCGAATATCAAGAAAAGAAAGATGTGTTGAGGCACGAACTCCCGATGCCCGAAACTCCGAAGTCCCGAAAAGATCTACACCATAGATCTCAAGGAAAGAGCTTGACCATAGGATCAAGCGAAGGACAAGATCGCGATTTCGGTTATCAGGAAAAGAAAGATGTACTGATGCATGAAATCCCGATGCCCGAAACTCTGAAGTCCCTAAAGGATCTACACCATAGATCGAAGGAAGAAAACTTGACCGTTGGATCAAGCGGAAAGTAAATCGCAACTTCGCGATTTTGGCTATCAGGAAAAGCAAGATGTGCTGACACACAAAATCCCAAAATCTGAACTCCCAAAAAGAAATATGAATGTGGTAGGACCCGATGATGTGACCAAAGATGACATGGACCCTCCTAATTGTTCCACATGCCACCGTGGTTGTTGGAAACAACTGTGTTACGTGGGCCCGAAGGGAATAAAGTAAATCAAAATTTTGGATGTAGGAAGATTTGGAGGAAACAATTGTGGGAATTCTCGAAGCCCGAAGTCCCGAAACCTCAAAGTCCCGAAGTTTCGAAACTTTGATGATGGAAGGAACACTGTGGGTTCCAACTGTTGGATGTCTTGTAGACGTGGACCATTGATCCACCCGATGTTGCAAGTTTGGTAACTAGAAATCGAGAGATAGTGGTCTAGCGTTTGGTCAAAGCTCATGATTGCATGGGTTGGGGACTAAGAAAGAGGGGGCTATCACCTGAAAGTTATAGAGCCAAGTAGAGCTCAAAATATTCATGAAGTCGAAACATTTTCTTAAAATCAGGTTTGTTATGAATGTGTGGAAATTGTTAAGGAAATATGCCCTGACAAATTCTGGTTGTCTGCATGTTGTGATTGCAGAAGTTGACAAAGGCCAGAACCGGTCAGAGTTGTCACTAAGTGAAAATAAATGGAAGAGGCATGAATTGCCTTCAGTGCAGAAAATCAAAGAGAAGGAATGGACGTCCACTTGGGAGTTGAAGCATCAAACTCCAATGGACACGGAAAAGAGATGGATAAGGTAGGGCATATGATGAAAATAATTGAAAGATTATAGAGGGATGCCCAGACTCCCTGAGATGATAGCTGAAATCTCATGAAAGCTAAGGATCAACATGGAGAATTCAACTTGAAGTTGCTAAGGAGCCTGGATAGGATCGAAAAGAAATTAGAAAAGGAGAGTGACTCGAGCAGAACAGTGAGTCACCGACATTTTGAGGGAAGAAGATCAAGTTGTGATGGTAGACACCATCATCACTCCCAAAGTCACTCCAAGAGAAGGGAAAACAATAGTTCAAGCCCATCTCCTACCAGAAATCACAAAATATCTAGAGTGGGTGAATTGAAAGGAGAGATGAATAAGATTAAGCCTCCCACGTTTGATGGAGAACACCAGAAGGAGGAAGATGTCGAGACATGGCTGCTAGGCATGAATAAGTAATTCCAATTGTAGAATTATTCCTCTCATGCCAAAGGAAGAATTGCGATGTATCAACTAAAAGGAAAAGAATCCATGTGGTGGGATCAATTGGTGTAGGTGCAACACATTAGAGAGAAAGGTATCACTTGGAAGGAATTCAAGAGGTATTTCGAGAAGAAATATTTGAATAAAATATATTATGACAAAAAGATGAAAGAGTTCTTTGAAGTCAAACTGGGCAGCATGACCATTGATGAATATGAGCGAAGATTTTTGGAACTGCTGAAGTATGTTTCGTTCATCAAGGAGGAGACTGTCAAGATTCATAAGTATCTAAGTGGATTACCACCTTCTATTGGTGGCAAGATTTAGTATGATGACCCTAAGTCTATGGAAGAAATGATAAGAAGAGAGAAATGTTTATATGAACAACAGAGAGAAAATCCTACCTTTTATAAGGCTTGGGAAGACAAGAAGAAGTTCAAGAAGGAACAAAGGCAGAAGGGAAACAAGCCTCCCTTTTTCAGAAACAGTCCTTAGGGACAACCATATTTTAGAGAGCCTAGAAAGGCTGAAGTGGGTAGACAATTGCCAAGGAAGACACCTATGGAGTGTTGGGGTTGTAAAGGAAACCATAGGTACAGAGATTTCCCCCACACAAATGATAAAGCGAGAGCTGTACACAATGTTCAACAAGCTGAAACAATGGAGGACATGGGCAGTAGAATGCCAAGGATCTACGTAGCCCTGGACAACAAACAAGTTGAATATCAGTCACACATGATTGAAGTGGAAGATATGATTAACAACCATGCACTTACTATTTTAATTGATTCTGGGGCTAGCCATAGTTATATGGATCCTATAATGGTGGAAAGTTGGCATTTATCGATAAGAAAACATGAAAAGTCTTGGTTAGTGAAGTTGAGGAAAGTCATTGAGTTGGTTAAGTCTTGTCCTATGAACATGAATGGACTAAGCACGAAGGCTGAATTGAACATTCTACCTTTAGGCTCTTATGACTGTTTAATTGGGATGGATTGGTTGGACCAACACCATGCCCTCCTGGACTGTTGTAACAAGGCATTTACTTGCCTAGATGAGGAGGGGAATCGGAAATAGTCCAAGGAATTCCTAGAGTTGTTGTTGTTAGAGAAATCTCAACAATGCAGCTGAAGAAGTGCTACAGGAAAGGTTGTCAATTATTTGCAGCCCATATGGAGGAAGCATCTAAGGAGGAGGTCTCAAGGATTGGATACCATGCGGTACTAAGAGAGTTTGAAGATGTATTTCAAGAGGTACCCGGACTACCTCCAAAGGGAGATATTGACTTCTCTGTAAACTTAATTCCTGGAGCAGCTCCAGTGTCGAAATCTCCTTATAGAATGAGTAGGCTAGAGCTGAAAGAGTTACAATTAACATGTGCAAAAATGATACAAAGGGAAGAATTTTGGAAGCTGCAAATGCAGATTTGCAGTATAGGGAGGTGGTAGAAAATCTAACACAAGGTGAGATTCCATGGAAAGTGGAAAATTATAAATTGGAAACTGATGAGATACTTTTGTACAAGAACATAGTTTATGTACCTAAGGTCCAGTGTTTGAAACTTGCGACTCTGAGAGAAATTCATAACATGCCTTATGCTGGGAACCGTGGATATCAAAAAATTGTGGCAGCAGTCAAGAGCCATTACTTTTGGCTAGGTATGAAGAAAGAGATTGTTGAATACATCGCTAGATGTATTGAGTGCCAGAAGGTTAAAGCTGAGCATAGGCACCCATCAGGGTTGTTGCAGCCTTTATCCATTCCTGAGTGGAAGTGGCAAGTGGTGACAATGGATTTCATCACGAGATTGCGCAAAACAGACAAGCAACATGACTCAATTATGGTGGTGGTGGAAAAGCTTACGAAAGCTTCCCATTTCATTCCGTTAAATACCACTCACAAGGCAACGGATGTTGATGATATTTTTATGAAGGAAGTGGCACGATTGCATGGAGTTCCCATGAAAATTGTTTCTATAGAGACCTCAAATTTACCTCAAATTTATGGAAAGGGTTATTCAAGGGATTCAGAACAAATTTGAATTTCAATACAACCTATCATCCTGAGTTAGATGGGCAGTCAGAGAGGGTGAATCGAGTGATAGAAGACATATTGAGGATGTATATGATGGACAAACCATCAAAATGGGAAGACTACTTGCACTTGGTAGAATTAGCCTACAACGATGGGTGTCAAGCATCATTGAGGATGAGCCCATTTGAAGCACTTTATGGCAGAAAATGTAATACTCCAGTAAGCTAGGATAATCCAACTGACAGAGCAGTAGTTGGGCCAGAGTTTCTCAAGGAAATGGAAGAACAGATGCTAAAAATTAAGTAGAATTTGAAAGCTGCCCAAGATAGGAAGAAAGGTTATTCTGATAAAAACAGAACCCACAGGGAGTTTAAAGTGGGTGATCATGCTTTCCTTAAAGTAAAAGCTAATAGAAGTTTCCTGACGCTCGGAAACTGTGCCAAGTTGGCAGCCAGATTTTGTGGGCCATTTGAAATCCTAGAAAGGATTGTGCTAGTTGCATATATGCTTGCATTACCTGCATCCATGACTGTACCTAATAAATATATACCTAATGCTAATCATGTTATCAATTGGAATGTGATTCAAGTGGAGCAAGAAGGTGTCTTGCAAGTGCATCTTATGCGCATATTGGACAGGAAAAATAAATAGCTCCAGAATCGAGATATAGGGCTTGTAAAGGTCCATTGGACCTGGTACGGTTCTAAGGATGTGACATGGGAGCATGAGGATGCTATGCAGGAAGAATACCCACATCTTTTTGAACATTTTGGAAATCTTGCTGATACTGAGTGAAAGTTGCACTAAGGACAATGAAAAAATAAGGGGAGGGGATTGTGATATCCCCAAGGACGAGCCCTGTTGTAATCATGTTTATGAATTGTAAATCATGTTGTGTAGTTTGGTGAGCTGAGTATTGATACGCTGATAGGTTATATGTTTATTAGGTCGGAGAGCCTAAGTGTTAAAGGCCAGGAGCCTGATTTTTGTACATGTAATCATGCACATTATTAATAAAAGATAAACATCTTTGCGTGTGGACCGAACACGATGAATGAGTGATGGGAGAATAAGCTTCCACAAATCCTGGGTAAGGGAGAGGGGGTTGAAAGGTTGGAAAGAGGGGATAATATTGGGGGCTTAAGCCCATGGGAATAATGATTTATTATTATTCCAAAGTACTGTGAAAATGTATATATTTTATCCTAAGTTCCTGGAAAGGGGAACGTGTGCAAAATGGAAAGCATGCAACCCCAGGGAGACAGGTGTTGACCTCGACGCATGCAATTAAAACTGGAGGAATAAGCCGTGTTGGGGGTTCTGCATTCCTCCATCCATCACCTGAGTTTGAGGTATGACCTTCCATTCACCATCCTCTATCTGAACTCATGGGTGTCCATGATCGACCTCTGTCCGGTGTTTGTTTTTAGATCCCTTACCTGGACAGTTGAAGCCTCTGCGTGAGATCCCTGTGCACCCTTATGTAGTCCTAAAACTAGAACCAAGAAGCCGTCCTGTGTTGCTAGTTGAGAAAACTGAAGCATGTTGTATATGCAAAGCCTTATTATGCTATAATGTATGTCTGCCACCAGTTTGGGAAAGCCCGTGTCTATGTTTCATGTGGATTGTTGTGGTTGCAGAGTGCTTGACTGCGGGTGGCTTGCTAGCCAGTGTATGTTCATGTTGAGCCTTGTAGTTGCCTGACTACGTTGGAACCTGAGTTGAAGGAAACGGGCTGTCTGACCAGTGTGTAACACTCTCTCTAGGTGAGGGAGGTGGTTGTGGTTGAAAAGAATAGGTCACCAGACCTATGAGCGACTCTCTCCAGGTGAGAGAGTGAGTTGAGGAAGTAAGAACTCCTGGAAGGGGTCCTATAGCTACTACAGAAGTCTGATACTTCTAGTTCGGTATGTTGTTGAAGCCCAAGGCAAGGGAGGTTAGCATCCGAAGGACTGTCTTGGTGACAGTGAAGGTGTATACTCTTGGGGTGGGACAAGCATGCAGGGAATGAGAGTCTGTGAGTAGTGGGCATAAGTGGCTTATGGGAGAAAGTACTTCCTCTATAACTGAGTGTCTTCCCATTGACTATGCCTAGCCTAGGATTCCCTGCCCAGTGGAGCTTAGTCCCAGCTCAGGGGTGACCTACTGCTGAGAGTGATGAGTAGTGCGGTCTAAGGCTGGGAGGTTTGTGGAAGGTCTACACGTAGTTGCTAAATTACATCTAGTTTCAAAGATAAGTATCAATTTGTGCTTAATATTATGTTTTGCATGCCTGTGATTCTTATATGTTATCATGTATTCTCTTGTGCATATCAATTATTGTTAATGCCATGGATTATGTATGCTAGCAGAAATTATGTGCTTACTCTATGTTAATGTATTGAATTCATTTAAATTCATGTTACATAAGTGTTATTCTGTAGTAGCATTACTCCTGATGTGGGTTGACAGCCCGAAGAATGTTACATTTTGGTATCATAGCTTTAAAGGGATAAAGTCATAAGTGTTGGTAGCATTTCCCGGCCTTTGGAGGGCCGAGGATGTTACATTTTTGTATCATAGCTTTAAAGGGATAAAGTCATAAGTGTTTATAGCATTTCCCAGCCTTTGGAGTGCTGGGGATGTTACATCTACCCTTATCACCAAACACATACACCCATGGTGACATTGTTAGTGGTTATGAAAACACATAACCTTACTTGCCAAAGCACTTTGTACATGGTTAAGTATCTACTACCACAAATAACACGAGAGGCCCTATTCTCCAACCCCCAAACCAAGGCTAATGTAATAGAATTCGCCCTCGAACTTGAACCATTGTACACAAAAACAAATTGTATGAATATCTACATACTTGATGCACCTCACTACCCTCAATTGTCACCACAGTAAGACATGGTGTTGATGGCCTAATTAGATATTTCCAACATACTTTTGCACCATTAAATCAACAACATATTGACACCTATATGCATGACAAACCTCATACCTTACTAGGACCATCCAACCTGTATGGACATCATACCTCTTATGGACCTTGATTTCCCTACAAACCACATGCTTTATATGCATTACCACCTTGTCACACACGCTCTCTAGGCCCTTGATCACCAATGTGGCAATGGGCATGGCCTAACTTAAACTCACTCTACATTGACCCACATCTTAGTCACCCACCACAAACATAGGTGACCAATTTTGCTTAGGAGAGCACCATTTTCTTATTAGGCCAGGGTCACATCCCCCAACACCATTCAAAACCAAAACACTAGCCAACAACCTAATCGAGGATACAATAACAACAACACTTAGAACCCAATTCAAGGAGGCAAATACTCTATAACCCAAACCGAAACCAAAATGCTAAACAAGGAAATTGGGCCAAAAAACCATGACAATGGAACAACCACCCCCATGTAACATGAAACTATTACATTAAAATATTCTCGGTGATGCCCAAAATTAGTAGGTTGTTTGGCACACCATACTCAAGGAATGCACCCCCTCCACCACCTTAACTAACTATCAGTGAAAACCCCTTCCCACAAAGTCAACAAATGCTTATCATGCACCCACCCTGTTATGACATTATGGACAATCTTGACCAACCCATACATTATGTCTTCATAATGTCTGTAATATCCCCAAGGACAAGCCCTGTTGTAATCATGTTTATGAATTGTAAATCATGTTTTGTAGTCTCGTGAGTCGAGTATTGATAAGATGGTAAGGCTTATGAGTTATTAGGCCAGAGAGCCTAAGTGTTAAGGCCATGAGCCTATTTTTGTATATGTAATTATGCAGAACATCAATAAAAATATGAACATCGTTGCGTGCAAACCGACCATGAAGAAAGAATGCTGAGGGACTAAGATTCCACATAGTGGGTAAGGGAATGGGGGTTGAAAGGTGGAAATAAAGTCTAAGTGTTGGGTGTAGGGGCTAAGCTAGGGGGCTTACCTCTAAAAAGGGATAATAATTTATTATTATTATTTCCAAAAAGCTAAGGTGGACAATTCTGAGTGTTGTCCTAAGTTCTTGGAGAGGAACGCATGCTGATGGAGCGCATGCAGCTTCATGGGTGATGTTGGAGCCGCCATTGTTTTGTTTTGTCTATCACAATTTTCATTTTGATACTTGAAATCTAAAGGTGGTTTTCTTTTTCCCTCCGAGATTTTGAGACTTCTGAAATCTTGTCACGTGAGCAGCGATGATTTTCTATTCTCAAAACAAGTCCTACCTTTCGTAAGAATGTTCATTCTTTTTGTTTTACTTCAGGATCTCGCAGGTCAGATACTATAATTCATGAATTCACACGTCCCGAGTCACGAAATGACGAACTCGTTTTAATTTTTCACTCAAAGCAGTAACTAGGGTAAAATCTTTTAACTCATGGTTAGACGTCGTCGGGGTTTCGTGCCTCGGCGTTCGCCAAACCAAAATTTTTATTTTTACAACCCCGAGAGCTAAGAATACGAGGTCTTTTCTGGATAACCCATGTCAAGGATTAAAGGCAAAAAGATAACCATGGTAAAGGTTGTTCTCAGCATTTCGCCACTCGGCACTATCTTTTTCAAAAGTTACAGCTTCTAAACCCCGACTCATGAAGTCACGATGTAATTATAACATGATTAATTAATCACTTAATCCAAGATTATCTTCCCCTTAATTAAGTCTTGTTATCACCATCTCGCTGTTTCGCGACTCGGCATACAAATCTCCCAGAAACTTATCTTCGAAGCTCCAAGTCGCGATATGGCGAAGGTGATAATTATAAAATTAATCAAGCCCCAAACCGCGATTACCTTTAATTAAACCTAAATCGATCTTCGCAGTCTTGGGAATTAGAGACTCAAAATGTTAAAGAAAATTTCCCAATATAACGAATAGCGAGATATTAATTACCGTTGGCGAGATTGGGGTAATTAAGATGAATCAGACACATTCCGCGTTTCGATGCTTGCACGATTCTCGAGGAAGCCTTTTCACTCCATACGCCAACTGACTTTTAAACCACCAAAATTTATGACATTAATGGGAAATAGGGTAAATCTATGAATATAAGATCGATTTTTACGACGACAATTTATTTCTAAATATGATTGGACAGGCTAGTTTTGAAAGGTACCGATTTTTCAAATATATGTAAGAGCTGCAATTCATTGTAACAAATGAATTTTCATAGCACGCAGAGCTCATCACTTCTGAGTAAACTAACTTCTGTATGTATACGCAGTTCTATCGCAGAAGAGATAAAACTCAAGCTTCAGCCATGGCTCCATGGAAAGCAGCAAAGGCGAATGTTGAGGTTGCAGGACAAAGCTCAGACAATGTCTCTGATACTTCGCCCCGAAGTATCGACTCAGTCCCTAACTGGTCATTTGTTTCAGACGTTCTGCAATCAGAATTGGTCGATTATTCTGATGACTCCGACGACAATGAAAGAAATGATCTTAACACCAAGTACAAGATAGTCGTCCAATCCGGAATGCACAGAATAGCAGTTAGGCCACGGTTGCTACCATATTATGACATGGTCTGATGGGCGTTGGATCATATAGACATACCGACCAGGAATATCATGGACGAGCATAGAGTTACCATAGGGACTTTTAGGCCTGAGCACCTGCAAACCATGTATAAGCTACCCATGAAATTCGACTACGCATATGGCGCTAAGTTCTTGGAGGAATTCAAGGAGAAGGATTGCACACAGTATGATAAAACCATGCCTAGTTTGATAAAGGATTGGGTTTCACGCACCATGAAGTTCAGAGCTAATGACCACGATGTTTATTCAATCGCTTCGTTGGAATCACAGTATAAATATGTGGCCATGATGATGTGCCAGTTATATGGGAGAGAGGACACATCACATTTTTTCCTTGCGTGGGTGCCTCTAATGTTTTGGGTCGCAGAAGGTTGCTCTTTCAATTGGGCAAAGATGCTTTCAGATAGTTTGTCCAACCGGGTCACAGAGTACCGGGAGCAGAAGGAAAATGGGAGGCCATCCTCATTCTTCATGTATTCATATATTATGGACGCAATATGTTCCATGACACCATTTCCATTGATGAGTTGGGGTTGGACTCCGGCCGAAGACAAACCCATACATGTATATCATGAAAAACTATGGGAAAATAAAGCAGAAAGTTTCGCATATGAAATTTTTAACTGGGTGATGGTGCCCCTGCATATCACCATTTTTGGTCACCCACCACCCCGTATCTCGGACAACATTGCGACAAATCTGAGCAGCATAGCGGACTGGTACGTGGAGGCAGAGTTTTCGTACTTCAGATTTTTTGGGGCTTTTGTTCCCCCTCATGCGCTGCCATTGTTCATTCCTGACAAGCTGGCTTGTCGTGAGGTCACCTAGCAGATGGTAATTGGCGGTGTAAGTAAAGATCTCAAAGGGTACTCAAAGAAGGTATGGCCATTTTTTCCCATTCGGTTGAATTCTTCTTCTTTATTAGATTTTGGGCATGCCAAAGCCAAGGCTGCAGCCCTGGAAGACCTAAATTTGGTCTCCATCGAGTACAAGAAGCACGATCCACAGAGGGTCATGAGCAACCATTTAGCTAATTGTGGGCTCAAAAGATTTGAGCATGAAAATTCGCCCTTGGATGACATTTTTCGAGGAGTGAGGTCCTATGAAGAGATTCTGGCCCGGATCCAATCCTTGGCACCCGAGGATAGAGCCGAGGTACTGAAATTCCAGGAACACAGACATAGCTGCCTCCCCGCTGTATTGCGAGGTGAAGGTCCAGATATTTCGGAGACGAAACAGAAGGATGTTGAAGGTTCTAAAGACGCAACTCCTGACCTGGGAAAACACCAGGACGAGGAGGAACAACCGAAGAATCCTGAAGTAGAGGTAAAGACTCCAGACCTGCCAAAGAAATGAAATCGGGAGACCGAGATAAAGACCCTAGAACCGCCAAAGAAGCAGAACCTGGTCGACACCCTAGGAAAATCAACGAAACAGATCGGGGAACCCATCACCTCTGTCACTCCTTTGCAGTCAACGTCGGGGACTATCGAAGAAGGATGGATATTCAATGAGGAGATAAGGCCCATAAAAATAGAAGAACTCCCTTCGAATGAGTTTTTCTTTGATAAAAAGAGAAAAATGGTAGTAAAAAGGGAATTTTACCAGGAAGGAGAGTCGACTGCTAAAAAGTACAAAGTCATGACCGATGGAAAAAATAAAAAGAATGAGCAATTCGCCACTGAAATCGCAGGGATGCTAGGAGCGTATGCCTTGGTGAATCAATTCTCAGTCAGAGTTTTAAAGAACCAAATTAAAAGGAAAAATCACCTGATCAGGACAATTGAAGCCAGATTGGCCTCGACCACGAAAAATGCTAAAGGCCAGGTGAGCGTGGAAATAGAACATGCCAGATTGGCTGACAAAAATGAAATAGAGGTGCTCAAAGCTAATCTTGAGCAAGCACAGTTGGCGGTCTGGGATGGTCAGACGCAGGCGAGCCAACAGAGGAGTTTGATTGAACAGCTGCAGGCTCGGGTAGAAATCGCCGAGAGAAAAATGATAGACATCGGGATATTCAAATCCCAAGCGATCGAGATTTGGAGCAGAATCTCTTCGGCACAGCATAATTTGCTTGCCAAGGTGGGAACGATCTGAGAAAATTGTCTGTTGATCAATCGGGTTTCCGAGAACTTATCGGTCAGAGAAAGGGATGCAGGAGCGGCTTGGGTTGCCTTCTAGGAGGCAGTAATAGCCACGAACAACTGGGTTTCGGTGGGTACTCCCAGGTTCACCATCTCGGAGCAAACCTGAGGAAATATTCTATTGAAGGATTGGGAGCACAACATCGCCATGGGCAAGGAGAAGCCCAAAAGGTAACCAATTCCCTAGAAGAAGCCTTTAATTCTATAGACGACGAGCTACTGGGCATTGACAGCGGAGGCAATGCCGAAGCGTTGATGAAAATGAATGTGGAACAGATCTCACTTGATCTGAAAGATAAGGAATAAAGAGATTCGACTGATATCTCTCAGATGAATATGGTGGACATAGTCCAAGTTGATAAGTACATGATCAAACCCAACGCGCAACTAAGTGCCCTCGACATCATCAACGCACAAATGGAGGACAAGCTGCAATAGTTAGCCCAAGAATGTTACTTCGTCGAGGCCAACTGTCAAGTAGAACCATCACAACTCATATCCCAGCTAGTGGAAAGATGTATCACTTCCACCGAATCTACGCGACGACAAACACCTGGCACCAAGTGAAGACAGAGTAGGAGAAATGGAGCGATTTCTCTCTTCTCTGTCATAACCAAAATTTTGCGACTATTGAGATTCTACCTGCTTTGTAAAAAATTGTATAAATATATCCCAGAAAGAAATAAACGAGGCTGGACCTTTTTGTGTCGTTTGTAATAGAGTTTTACATTGAGAGTTAATACAAGCAGATCTGGAGATTCTCAATTCCGTCACTACTGTATTACAAGTTTGCTTCCTTGTTTCTCATTTTTCCATTTCAATTCATATTCATAATTGATGTGCTTCATTATACTTTAGTACGACCACTACTATAACGAATGAATTTGGGTTTTCTGTAATTGTTTATTGTCTTTCCTCTGCACCAACTATCAGCGGTGTAAGACAAATCTGCATTTTTGGAATTCTACATATATTCTTTGTTACATTGGTTATTTTCTTACATATTTTCCTCTCCTATTTATGTCGTGAGATTTTCCCCTGGTAGGAACCTTACACTGTAAACGACTCATTGTTTTTCTCCCACCTCACACCTTTTATTAAAATATAATATAGTTACGGGAACGAGCCTTAGATTTGCATCCATATTTTATTTCTGCAACCGTAAGTTCTCTTTTATAAGACAAAATTGATACAACACTTAACCTTTCTTAAAGTCTTTCCTACCTTTATTGTTCCCCCATGACAGTTCCTGTACCAACTCAACCTAACGTTGAACCCAGACTATTGAACCAAACACACATCGCCTTAAACCTCTTCGACACCATGCTTAAAACGACAACTAACTGGGCCGAACTTGAACAATCATGGGCAGCCATTGAACGAGACATAACTATCTAGGAACAATTGGAAGCCAGATAACGCCAACGAAGAAATATTCCTTTGTTTCCTTCTCCTAAGGTTGACGTCTCTCCCTTCTCCATCTTTAAATCACTTTTGGATGCCTTGACACTGTACTTTTAAGCCTTAAGTGTAGACTCAGGAACAACAGGTGACATGTGTCGACCTAGGCACATGCTGTTAAAAGCTGCATAAGTCATCCGTGGAGGGGGTTCACTCCTCATTCTTTCATCCTTTGCATCTAATCTGGGATACCTTCACACAGCTCTGAAAACCATAAAATTGAGATGTCTTCCTGAAAAAATGAAACATCCTCTGTCTGATCCCGTTTGTTTTGGTCTGCATATGTCCTTGGCATACCTATACACCGTTGAGAGAACTGGTCGGGAGGGGAAAGTCGACCTATGAGTTCGTGAACCCAGTCTATCCACCATTGCAGAGCTGAATCTGTACCCAAATTGTATGTGGGTTGCTGCTTTCTGTTTTCCTGAGTGGGATTGTGTTGTGGTTATCCTCACCGTGTGGGAATTGAGTCGAAAGGGGTTTAAGAACTGGGTTATCAGGCTCGTGGTTGAAGAGGAAGGTTGTTAGGTCTGTGAGTCTCTCTTTTCAGGTGAGAGAGTCTGCTGGGAAGTGGTTTCTTCTAGAGAGAGAGAGTCCAACACCAACTACAGTTCTCTGAGAGTTCCTGATCTAGCCTGTTGATGAGACCCAAAGAGGGGTGAAGCACCGATGGACTATGCTTTTGAAGGTGTATACTCCAAGGTGGAGAAGGCATGTGGGGAATGAGAGTCCCTGAGTAGTGGGTGTAAGAAGGCTACTGGAGAGAATCCTTTTGGTTGCTCTGTGCAGTTTTCCCTGTAACCTCAGCCTAGTCTAGGATTCCCTTGCCTTGGGTGGAGCTTAGTTCCAGCTCAGGGGTGACCCACTGCTGAGCATGATGAGCAATGTGGTATAAGGCTGGGAGGTTCATGGAAGGTCTGCACGTGGTTGGTTGAGTTACGCTAGTTTAAAAGATAAGTGTTAATTTTGTACTTAATTGACATGTGATGCATGTCTGTGTCTTGAAATGTTATCATGTATTCTGTTGCAATTTTGAATTGTTGTTAATGTTGTTTAAGTCTGTAAAACAACAATAAATCCATGTTAAATGTCTTATTTTGATTTAATATGCATTTGATATATATAAGTATAAGTGTGTTTCGCATAGTAGCATTGACTGACCAGTGGGTTGACGATCAGGGATGTTACAATCTGAGTTCCAAGGAGTTACTTGGCTGTGTTACAAATCTCAGGAGGAGTAGCGGTATTATAAAACCACAGTCGGTGTGGTATTTTACCATAGAGAGAGAGAGAGAGAGAGAGAGAGAGAGAGAGAGAGAGAGAGAGCTCATTGCATGAAGTGTTGGAGCCATTGGATCTGATCAGGAGGAAAGGAGATCCCTCACGACTGTTAGATTTGGAGAAGGTGCAAGAGAGTTATCCTGGAAGCCTTTCAGGGATTCGTCTATCGGGAAAAGAAATATGTGCTGATGCACAAACTCTTGATACCTGAAAGTACGAATTACCGATACGATCTACACCATAGATCAGAGGAAGAAAACTTGACCGTTGGATCAAGAAGAAAGTAAGTCGCAATTTCGCGATTTCGGCTATCTGGAAAAGCGAGATGTGTTGATGCACAAACTCCTGAAATCCGAACTCCTGAAAAGAAAAGTGAACGTGGTAGGACCCAATGACATCACCGAAGGTGACATGGACCCTCCTAAGTGTGTCACGTGCCACCATGGTAATTCGAGACAACTGTGCTATGTGGGCCCAGAGGGTAAAGTAAATCAGAATTTAGGATGTTGAAAGATTGGGAGGAAATAAGTGTGGGAACTCCCGAGGTCCGAAACCCCGAAACTCCAAGTCTTGAAGTCCCGAAAACTTTGATGACAGAAATACCATAGTGTATTTTAGCTGTAGGAGAATGAGTAAACGTGGACTATTGATCCACCCAATTTTGCAAATTTGG
Source organism: Picea engelmannii (assembly GCA_009831015.1). Classification (NCBI taxonomy): domain Eukaryota; kingdom Viridiplantae; phylum Streptophyta; class Pinopsida; order Pinales; family Pinaceae; genus Picea; species Picea engelmannii. Next base: position 67,050 of record ML804254.1, on the reverse strand, counting down.
TAATCGAAACTCCGGGAGATAGTTGTGTGTGCCTTGAAACTCTTCGAATGCCAAAAGCACGAGTAGCACCTAATATTTTAGCGTTTGTTCATGACCCATGATCGCATGGGTTAGGGACTAAGAAAGAGGGGGCTTTCACCCAAAAGTTAATGAGCCGAGCAGGGCTCGGAAAATTCGTGAAATCGAAACATTTTCTTAAATCGGATTGGATTTGAATGTGTGGAATTTGTTAAGGAGAGATGACCTGAAAAATTCCGGTTGTCTGCACATTGTGTTTGTAGAAGTTTAATGAAGGCCATAACCATTTAGAGTTGCCACTTAGTGCAAAGAAATGGAAGAGGCACAAATTTCATTCAGTGCAGAAAATGAAAGAGAAGGAATGGATGTCCACTTGGGAGTCGAAGGATCAAACTTCAATGGACATGAGAAATAGATGGATAAGGAAGGGAATATGATGAAAATCATTGAAGGATTACAAAGGGATGCCCAGAATCACCGAGTTGATAGTTGAAAGCTCATGAAAGCCAAGGATCAACATGCAGAATTCAACTTGAAGTTGCTAAGCAGCCTAAATAGGATCGAAAAGAAATTAGAAAAGGAGGGTGACTCGTGTAGAATGGGGAGTCACCAAACTTCTTAGGGGAGAAGATCAAGGAGTGCTGGCAGACACCATCATCACTCGCAAAGTCACTCCAAGAGAAGGGCACACAGTAGTTCAAGCCCATCTCCTACCAGAAAGAACATGAGATATGGAGTGGATGAATTGAAAGGAGAGATGAATAAGATTAAGCCTCCCACATTTGATGGAGAACAACGGAAGGAGGAAGATGCCAAGATGCCGAGACATGGATGCTAGGCATGAGGAAGTACTTCCAATTGCAGAATTATTCCTGTCATACCGAAGGAAGAATTGCGATGTATACTCTAAAAGGAAAAGCATCCATGTGGTGGGATCAATTGGTGCAGGTGCAACACATTAGAGAGAAATATATCACTTGGAAGGAATTCAAGAGGTATTTCGAGAAGAAATATTTGATGAAAATATATTATGATAGAAATATGAAAGTGTTCTTTGAAGTCAAACTAGGCAGCATGACCATTGATGAATATGAGCAAATATTTTTGGAACTACTGAAGTATGTTCCATTCATGAAGGAGGAGATTGTCAAGATTCAGAGGTATCTAAGTGGATTACCGCCTTCTATTGGTGACAAGATTTAGTATGATGACCCTAAGTCTATGGAAGAAATGATAAGAAGAGAGAAATGTTTATATGAACAACAGAGATAAAATCCTACCTTAAAGAAGGCTTGGGAAGACAAGAAGAAGTTCAAGAAGGAACATAGGCAGAAGGGAAACAAGCCTCCCTGTTTCAAAAACAATCCTCAGGGATAGCCATATTTTAGAGAGCCCATAAAGGCTGAAGTGGGTGGAAAATTGCCAAGGCAGACATTTATGGAGTGTTGGGGTTGTAAAGGAAACCATAGGTACAAAGATTACCCCCACAGAAATGATAAAGCGAGAGCCATCCACAATGTTCAGCAAGCTGAGATAGTGGAGGACATGGGTAGTAGAATGCCAAGGATCTACACAGCCTTGGACAACAAGCAAGCTGAATTTCAGTCGCACATGACTGAAGTGGAAGGTATGATTAACAACCGACCATTTACTATTTTAATTGATTAAGGGGATAGCCATAGTTATATAGATCCTAGAATGGTGGAAAGTTTTCATTTATCGAGAAGCAAACATGAAAAGTCTTGGTTAGTGCAGCTCGCTACAGGAACCAAGAGGAAAGTCACTAAGTTAAAGTTAAATCTTGTCCAGTGGACATGAATGGACTGACCACGAAGACTGAATTGAACATTGTGCCTTTAGGCTCTTATGATTATTTAATTGGGATGGACCAGTTTGACCAACACCATGCCATCCTGGACTGTCGTAGCAAGGAATTCACTTGTTTGGATGAGGAAGGAAATCGAAAAACAGTCCAACGAATTCCTAGAGTTGTTGTTGTTAGAGAAATCTCAACAATGCAGCTGAAGAAGTGTTACAGGAAAGACTGTCAATTATTTTTTGCCCATATGGAGGAAGCATCCAAGGGTGAGGTCTCAAATATTGGAGACCATGCGGTACTAAAGGAGTTTGAGGATATATTTCAGGAGGTATCGGACTATCTCCAAAGAGAGATATTGATTTCTCTGTAAATTTAATTCCTAGAGAAACTCTAGTGTCGAAAGCTCCTTATAGAATGAGTACGCCAGAGCTGAAAGAGTTGCAATTACATCTTGAAGAGATTTTGAAGAAGGGGTATATATGCCTAAGTGTGTCACCTTGGGGTGCCTCGGTTCTGTTCGTGAAGAAGAAGGACAAAACGTTGAGGTTGTGTATAGATTTCCAACGACTGAACAAAGTAATTGTAAAGAACAAGTATCCTTTACCGAGGATTGATGATCTCTTTGATCAGTTGAAGGATGCGAAGATATTTTCGAAGATAGATCTCAGATCGGGATATCACCAGGTAAGAATAAAGGATGAAGACATCATCAAGACTGCCTTTGGAACAAGGTATGGTCATTATGAGTTCACAATGGTGCCGTTTGGGTTGTCAAATGCACCCGCTATTTTTATGTGCTTGATGAATGGTGTATTCAGGGACTATCTAGACAAGTTTTTCATAGTCTTCCTGGATGAAATTCTAGTGTATTCCAAGTCAGAGGAAGAGAATGAATAACACCCAAGGATGGTGTTGCATGTGCTAAAAGAGCACTAGCTGTATGCCAAGTTGAGAAAATGCTCATTTTATCAGGAACATAAGCATTACTTGGGGCATATTATCTCGAAGGATGGGATAGTTGTGGATCCTGAGAAGATTGAGGCCATCAGAGAATGGTCAACGCTAAAGAATGTGACGAAAGGAAGTTTCTTTATGGGTCTATCCAGTTACTACAGAAGGTTTATCGTAGGATTCTCGAGAATAGCTCACCCTATCACTTCTTTGCAAAGGAAGGAGAAGAAGTTTATGTGGACAAAGAATTTTGAGAGAAGCTTTCAAAAATTGAAGAAACTATTAAAAAGTTCTCCAATCATGAGGATTGTAGACCCAAATGAAGATTTCGTGGTATGCATTAATGCATGTAAAGAAGGGCTGGGAGGATTCCTCAGCCAGAATGGATTCATAATCAGTTATGAATCCATAAAGTTGAAAGAGCATGAAAGGAATTACGCCACTCATGATTTGGAGTTGGCAGCCATCGTTCACGCTCTGAGGAAATGGAGACATTACCTCATGGGAAAGAGGTTTGAATTGAGAATAAAACATAACAGTCTGAAGTATCTGTTTGATCAATCAACCTTGAATGCTAGGCAGAGTAGGTGGTTGGAGTTTTTGTGAGTACAATTTTGATAGAAATCATTTCAAAAGGAAGGAGAATAAAGTGGCTAATGCACTCAACAGAAGAGTACACGAATAGCCATTAGCATGTACCAAACTGATATAAAGTGCAGAATTTTGGAAGCTACAAATGCATATTTACAGTACAGGGAGATGGTAGCAAAGCTACAACAAGGTGAGATTCCACATAAAGTGGAAAATTATAAATTGGAAATCAATGGGATACTTCTGTACAAGAACAAAATTTATGTACCTAATTACCAGGGTTTGAAACTTGATATTCTAAGAGAAATGCATAACATGCCTTATGCTAGGCACCCTGGATATTAGAAAACTGTGGCAGCAGTCAAGAGCCATTACTTTTGGCCAGGTATTAAGAAAGAGATTGTTGAATACATTGCCAGATGTATGGAGTTCCAGAAGGTTAAATCTAAACACAGGCACCTAGCAAGGTTGTTGTAGCCTTTACCCATTCCTGAGTGGAATTGGGAAGTGGTGACAATGGATTTCATCACAGGATTGCCTAGAATAGGCAAGAAACATGACTCAATCATGGTGGTGGTGGACAAGCTTACGGAAGCTTCCCATTTCATTCCACTAAAGACTACTCACAAGGCAACGGATGTTGCTGATATTTTTATGAAGGAAGTGGCACGATTGCACATAATTCCCAAGACAATTGTGTCTGACAAGACACAAAATATAGCTCAAATTTCTGGAAGGGGTTGTTCAAAGGGTTCAGAACGAATCTGAACTTCAGTACAACCTAACATCCTGAGTCGTATGGGCAGATAGAGTGGGTGAATCGAGTAATAGAATACATACTGAGGATGTATGTGATGGATAAACCATCGAAATGGGAAGACTACCTACACTTGGTAGAGTTCACCTACAGTAATGGGTATCAAGCATCGTTGAATATGAGCCCATTTGAAGCACTTTCTGGCAGAAAGTCCAATACTCTAGTAAGTTGGGATAATCGAGGTGACAGGGTAGTAGTTGGGCTAGAGTTACTTAAGGAAATGGAAGAGAAAATGCTAAAAATTAAGCAGAATTTGAAAGCTGCCCAAGACAGGAAGAAAAGTTATGCAGATAAAAACAGAACCCACAGAGAGTTCAAAGTGGTTGATCATGTTTTTCTGAAAGTAAAAGCCAATAGAAGTTCCTTGAAGTTGGGAAACTGTTCCAAGTTGGTAGCCAGATTTTGTGGGCCATTTGAAATCCTAGAAAGGATTGGGCCAGTTTCATATATGCTTTCATTACCTGCATCCATGACTATACATAATGTGTTTCATGTTTCATTGCTTAAGAAATATATACTTGATCCTAATCATGTGATTGATTGGAATGTGATCTAGGTGGAACAAGAAGGTGTTCTGCAAGTGCATCCACTGGACTTATAAAGGTCCAGTAGACTTGGTATGGTCCTAGGATGCGACATGGGAGCATGAGGATGCTATGCGGGAATAATACCCACATATTTTGGAATATTTTGGAAATCTTGTTGATATTGTGTGAAAGTTGCACTGAGGACAATGCAAAAATAAGGGGAGGGGATTGTAATATCTCCAAGGAAAAGCCCTGTTGTAATCATGTTTATGAATTGTAAATAATTTTTTCTAGGTAGTGAGGCGAGTATTGATAAGATGGTAAGGCTTATGAGTTATTAGGCTGGAGAGCCTAAGTGTTAAGACCAAGAGCCTGTTTTTGTATATGTAATTATGCAGAACATCAATAAAAATATGAACATCGTTGCGTGCAGACCGACTACGAAGAAAGAGTGATGGGGGACTAAGCTTCCATAGAGTGGGTAAGGAAATGGGGGATGAAAGGTGGAAAGAAAGGCTAAGTGTTGGGCCTAGGGGATAATCTAGGGGGCTTACCTCTAAAAAGGGATAATAATTTATTATTATTATTTCCAAAAATCTAAGGTGGACAATTTTGAGTGTTTTCCTAAGTTCTTGGAGAGGAACGCATGCAGCTTCATGGGAGACATGCGTCGGACAAGGCACATGCAGTTAAAATTTGCAGAATTCAGTCGTGGAGGGGGTTCACTCCTCATTCTGTCATCCTTTTCATATGATCTGGGATACCCTCACGTAGCTCTGAAAACTAGAAAGTTGAGATGTCTTCTTGAAAAACTGAAACATCCTCCATCTGATCCTATTTTATTTGGTTTGTGTCTGTCCTTGGCATACCTATACTTCGTTGAGAGAACTGCTTGGGAGGGGAAAGTCGACCTGTGAGTTTGTGAACCCAGTCTATATGCCATTGCAGAGTTGAGTCCATACCCAAACTATCTGTGGGTTGTTGCTTTTTATTTTCCTGAGTGGGATTGTGTTGTGGTTATCCTCACCATGCGAGAATTGAGTCGAAAGGGACTGAAGAGCTGGGTTGTCAAGCATGTGGCTAAAGAGGCAGGTTGTTAGGTATGTGAGCGACTCTTTCCAGGTGAGAGAGTCTGTTGGGAAGTGGTTCCTCCCAGAGAGAGAGTCCAACACTAGCTACAAAGATCTGAGAGTTCTTGATCCGGCTTGTTGATGAGACCTAGAGAGAGAGGTGAAGCACCGATGGAATGTGCTTGTGGAGGTGTATACTCTCGGGTGGAGAAGGCATCTAGGAAATGAGAGTTTGTGAGTAGTGGGTGTAAGAAGGCTCCTAGAGAGAATCCTTCTAGTTGTTCTGTGCAATTTTCCCTGTAACCTCAGCCAAGTCAAGGATTCCCTTGCCTTGGGTGGAGCTTAGTCCCAGATCAGGGGTGACCCACTGCTGAGCGTGATGAGAAGCGTGGTCTAAGGCTGGGAGGTTCATGGAAGGTATGCACGTGGTTGATGGAGTTACGTCAGTTTAAAAGATAGGTGTTGATTTTGTACTTAACTTACATGTGATGCATGTCCGTGTCTTGAAATGTTATCATGTATTCTGTTGCAAGTTTGAATTGTTTTTAATATTGTTTAAGTCTGTAAAACAATAGTAAATCCATGTTAAATGTCTTATTTTGATTTAATATGTATCTGATATATATAAGTATAAGTGTGTTCTGTGTAGTAGCATTGCCCGGCCAGTGGGTTGACGGCTGGGGACGTTACAATGTCCATAGGTAGTCCACTTTTATTGGATAATATATGCAATCTTCCTATGTTCACCATCTCCATCAATTCCATTAATGGATAGTCTATTTCATACCAATGCGACATGGATAATATAACAACCTTTGTCTATCCATGTAAGGATTCCACGCTCCCTCCTTTTGTAGGTATTGAAGCTACTCCTTTGGAAAAATCCACCTATAATAGGAGTTCCAACACCTCTCTCCCTTAGTTGATAACAACCTATCAACCCCATATATCCTTTCTCTCTCACACACAAGGGATCATTACTAGAGATATTGTCGTGTCAAGGAAACCTAGAGAATAAGGTCTCAAAGGTTAAGAAGACGAGGACCTCATATCTGCATTAGGACCCACTTCTCATGGACATAGGAGCTTAGTATCCCTTCATCCNCCACTCAGACATGTTGGTGAACCCATTATGGCTACCATGATTCTCGTAGGGGTATCCAATCCTCTAAAGTCATCTTGGAGTTACACTTGGGGTCAATCGCATTAGTCTACTCCACCAAATTTACTAAGGACTTGCCCTTGACCCCAATTGCATGACCTCCCTTGATTCCATTGGCAAGATGACACATAAGTTCAAAAAATGGAAAGTTGATTGTTGAGATTTGGGTACCAAGGAAAGTGATCCCCTTGTGTTTGTGAGGCTCTAAACACAAAGGGGGGGAGTATAACCCTCATGGTTGTACTTTATGTTATAATTTCACTTTGACTTTATTAACTTAAGTCTAAAGTGACTTTATTCACTTAAGTCATAAAGTGACATTAATTTCACTTAAATTTGAATTAATGAACATAACAAGAAACTATGGAAACTTAAGTGAGTTTATGAGATCTAATCTCATCCACTCATCTTGGAGAAAGGATTAGATGTAATTTGAGACCTTGGTTTCTAGGTTATCCTTAAGGATTATGCTAAAGGAGGAAAAAGAGGGAAAAGTGTTATTGATTCATTCACTTGGAGTAAGAGTGAAAGAAGAAGAGAGGAGAAGAGAACTTGGAGAAGATGAAAAACACGGGTGCACCATTGTTGAGGAGTCTTGAGCTTGAGGAGGCGCTTTGGTGAGAGGCTAGGGTGCATGAGCTAGTGATTTCCTCTTACCTGGAGCGTGAGCTAGTAGGAGGGCACACTCAAAGAATGAGGGCACAACTAGCAAGGGAGAGGGCACACTTGTATGTGGGTGCATTTGTATCTTGAGGGCATATTTACTTGGAGAGAGTTTGATTGGGAGAGGGCACACCTTTGTGGAAAAAGGGGCACGAGTTTACATCTAGCAGAGAAAGGGCTTCAAGGAGGGTGCTTCACTACTTTAAGTCAGGAAAAGAATATAGAGGGGTGCAAGTCTACTCTAGTAGGCACAAAGAAAGAGGGGAATCCATAGCAAGCTTCAAAAGAGTTGCTTATGTATCAAGTTCCATTGTTTCATTTATTTGATTGTAGATTTTGCTTGAATACTCCATAATATATCTATCTCTCTTACTTGTTTTCCCCATGAGAGTTTTTCCAGGGCCATGTTGACCAAAAGCACTTGTGTACATTTGTTATGGTTGCTTAGTATTTT